>JAYMTA010001502.1:0-19766 GCA_036897625.1 Pelargonium cotyledonis
CTCCCTCCCTCTTATATTCTCAAAATTCCTGCCATATTATAGTTTTATGTCCTTGTGGAAATAGTCCATAAAATGATTGACTCACTTAATGTTGGAGATGCAAACCAATCACAAAGTTTGATCTGCTAACTAATCCTTTCCCCACTTCTTTCTGTGTCCATTCTTATTTTATTGTTCATATGTTAGCTGGTAAATATGCAAATGTTGACAGTTTAAACTTATTTGATTTAATTGAAGTCAGCTTGAATCTTATTTTGATGCCTTTCTCGTCTTTGATGATGCTTAAATCATTAGAGAATGATTTAGTGTAATATTTTAGGTCTGGTTTGGCCATATGGTAGCCACTGAAGTGATGACATGTAAAACTTGGTTTAACCCATTTCTTTGAGTAGAATATTTTCTGCTGAAACTTGCTATATGGTAACTATTCTTCTTTTTGTCAGCCAAAGAAATTATGTTTAGCTGTCTGACTAATATGTTAAGAATCGGAAGAATATAAGAATGAAAGGAAAAGGAAAAAAGATTACCGTACACCTAGAAAACAATGTTAGGCTATTTGACTAATAGTTGAAAATTGGAAAACCAAAAGAATTATAGAAAGTAAAATAAAGGATTACAATCCATCTCTCAATCTTGTTCATGTGATGAGGATTGTCTGGTATGATAGAATTCGCGTTTCCAGAAGCATGTTTAGCGTGCTGTGATATCTTTTTCCATGTTAGGTTCTTCAATTTAGCCTTTTCAACCACTTGAAATTTTACTACAACAAAGGTCTTGTGAAAAAGATATATTTATAGGCTCTAATGCCAATGATTTCAGTATTCATTGCGATATGTAACTCTTGTGAAGTATAATAACACATAAAGTTTACTACTAAGAACTTAAGGTTCATTGCCATTTTTGGACCATTATTAATCTATCTTGGTTTTCATTGTTTTTTTACTTTTCTCTATCCCAGGATGATGGTATATTAGTCATGCCTACAGTTTCAGACCCCTCTGTAAAGCTTAAGGCAAAGAAAGGCTTGCTCTCTGAGTTTCATGACAGAGCATCTGCACTGTTGAGCATTTCAAGCATGTCTGGTTGCTGTCAGGTAACTTACAACCATCGGACTTAAGCTTCAGTATTTGCTTTCTGGTTTCCTTAGTTTGGCCTACTTACTTTCTGATAACCTTTTGCCAGGTTGCAATTCCATTAGGGAAGCATGATGGATGTCCCATCTCTGTCTCTTTTCTATCATTCCATGGAGCCGATAAATTTCTTCTGGATACGGTTTTGGATATGTACTCATCCCTTCAAGAGCAAGCAAGCCTTGCATCCAATTCAATGCCTTCACTAGATACCAATTGTGACCTGGATAATTCAGAACTCTTGAAAGAAAAGGTTTGTCTCCATAGGCTTTAGCCACTTTGATGACTTTACTCTTGTAGTTACTCACATAAGATCTGCATGAAATGATAAGCTGTTTTTTTGTGTCCTGTCCTTCTGCTGTGATTTATATTGATCTCTCCTTTAACATTGTATAGTCATGGTTGTTTGCGCTTAATCATCCATATAACTGATAAGTGTTCTGTCGATCATTTTTTGTCAACAAAACATACTTTGCCTAAAACTGTGAGAGTTTGTCCTGAAGAGTTTAATTAGCTGTATCCATTCAGGATCAGAAAATGCCCTACTTATATCAATTATTAGGCTATGTTGTGAGATTTTTTTTATTGCTTATTATTGACAATCTCATTGCAGGGAAATGCTGCATATAAGAGCAAGCAGTGGAACAAGGCTATGAATTTCTATACTGAAGCTATCAAATTGAATGGAAAAAATGCAACTTACTATTCGAACCGTGCTGCTGCCTACTTAGAACTAGGATGGTATGCTAATTTATTAGATTTTGTAAGAGATAGTTTTATGTAGTTATTTGTATTCTAATACTTCTAGTGATTCTTTTGTAATATGTAGTTTTCAACAAGCAGAAGAAGACTGCTGCAAGGCAATATCAATTGATAAGAAGGTGAGGACAGAGGGGTTTTAATTGCACTTAGAAAAACACACACACACACACAAACACACTATCAATTTTTTAATTCTTCATTTTGGTGCCATTGGTCATAGTTTCTCAAACTTGGTCCAGTAAGGGTGAATAGATTTTTTCTTTTGATAAATACAATATATTAAAGTAAACAACAAAGAGCTATAACCAGAGGGTAGAAGGCGCACAAGAGCTCTGACCTTTGGCAAAACAAATGGAATGAACCATTTGTGATCTGTGAAGTATAGAAGGAAGCATTGTCAATGAAAGGAAAAAAATGGACTAGCTAAATGTGTAATGTGCACCCTAATATGCCATATAAAATGTCTAAATCCTGTCCAAATGGTTGACGAGACTGAATTCAATTTGTTATGCTATCCTTAATTTCAATGAGATTTGCTCCATTGAAACATCCCATTTAAGAAAAATAACATTATGTTACATTTACTGGTTGGAATGCATGGACCAATAACTTATGTTCGGCCTATGTTGCTTAAGATTCTATGTGCATTTAAGGTTAGTGGGTGACCTAGAGCTTTTAATTGGAGACTCTTAGCCCTTGGGTATTTTGTCTTTCGGTATATTATGATCTATAAGCCTAAGAGGTTTGTCTTTGAAGACTCTTGACTTTTGATTTTTAATTGATGTCAGTTGGAACAATATTAGAAACAAAATTCTAATTTCCGATACTGTACAAGGAATGTATAATATGTACTGGGAGCATATAGAGAAGTATCAATGCCATTTTACTGACTATCGATAATCTTCTGATTTGTGTAGAATGTGAAGGCATATCTGAGACGGGGAACAGCTAGAGAATCACTTCTTCGATATAAGGAGGCTTCTCAAGGTCAAAATCTTAATTATTCACAAATTAAATAAATTCTGATGTGCATAGTCTAATTTCAGGAACAGTCTTAATTCTTTGCTCATAAATACTTAAACATCTAAGTACTTTATAAGAGTTCAATCCTAATGGCCAATGTGAAGATGCAGTTATCAGTTATCACTCACTCTGCTTAAACAGAGCACAAAACCATTTTTGTTCTTTCATTTTCTTTATACCTTTTTGGATACATGAAAAAACACCATTTCAACGTATATTGAAAATTTGTTTCTAACTGAGAACAGTGAGGTTTGAAGCCATGAGGGTCTTACAGGCACATAGTACTATCTCAGTATGCTTATGTCTATGCAGACATGTAATCTGATTCGTTTACAACATTTTCTTACACTTCTCGTTACTTGCAGATTTCAAGCATGCTCTTGTCCTTGAACCAACAAATAAGGTCGCCAGTCTTGCCGAGAAAAGACTGAAAAAGCTGATGAGTTGATGCTCCTCATCTGTTCAAATTTTGCTGACGGTTTGGCAAGCAATGTTTACTGTTATACTTTGGACTGCTGCAAAAGGCGAAGGAAAACAAGAGAACAAAGAGTTAGGTTAGTTTTATTTTAGGTCTTCTGCTCCTTCCACCATTGTTATGCTTGTAATTTCCATTGTAATTATTCCATACATCTTTGTTCACTTAGAAACTCTAGTTAAACTTGCTTCTGAGCAAATGTTACTTTGCGGATCATGTTTTTTATTCGATAAATGGATGCTTATCTGGTTTTAAAACAGAAAATAGTCCACATCTGTATTTAGACGCTATTGCTACATTATAATATTTTTGTTATTGTTGATGATTTTGATGAACGTTAAGAGAGCCATGTTTGTATTACAGTGGAGCAAATGTTAGGATTCTAACCTTAAATATACATGCTGATAGTTCTTATGTTCTCATGGCAATATATGGAGCTGAAATTTTGACCGTTACTATCCATGTTAGGATTTGAATCATTTGATCAAGCTCATCGTATACTTATCAGAAAACATAGAATGCACAGTCTAGGATGAAATGAAAATAAGAATGCTACCATTATCTTTAAGTACAAGCATTTTAGATTCTACAACTACTTGGTGCTAGAAAGTGAGAAAATTGAAAACTCAATTGCGTCTTTGTTTTCTGTATTCACCTCTCTGAAATGGGTCAGTCCACAGTTTATCTTCCCGCGCAGCACGCTTCCAGCGTTCTTTAAACCTTCGAAGCTCCCATGTGGATTGCCTCCTAATCTCCATCCGAACATTCACTTTTGAACCTCTCCTCTTCTTAGCGGCTTTAATAAAGGCTTTCTTAGCTGCCCCAAGAGTTTGTATTCCCTGGTGAACAACAAACTCTCTATCCACAACTCCCACCTTCTTGGACCTGTCACCCTGTGCACAATACCCGAGTTTCATATCCACTCCCCAACCATGAACAAAATCGTTCTGTATAAGATGCCAAGTACAATACCAGGCAGACCGGGAAAACACAGGAGCCATCCCTTCCACGAATCCCGCGCAAGGCGGCCCGTCACTGTCCTCATCACACTTAGTCTTGCCTCTTAGTTCATAGACTCTGGTATGAAATGCTTTTTTTCTTGCCCGTATAGTGATTCTGTGGTGTATGATTGTTGAGTTCGGGTCCAGAGCTGGCTGAGAAATCTCCAGTCCAGCTGATCTCACAATCTGCAGGTATCTTCCCGGATGGAAATTCTCCACTCCAAGATCCTCGTCCCATAGAAATATGTATTCGTAGATTGACACAACATCAGGATGCAGAAACCGTTTAGCGAACCACCATTTTGTTTGATTCTGAGCAACTATATGTATAACCTTTTTACTCCACTCTAGCTCACGCATCCATGCATCTAAACTCCCGTCGTAATGAAACAAAATTATGGTAAAATTTTCTGCAAGAAACTTGGTTACAATAGAGTTAACATTCTTTTTTTGTTTGATGCCTGCAGGAATTGCCAGCAAGTTGCGACCTTGGCCTGAATCTTTGGACTTCGAGCCATGACTCCACAGAGGCTTCATCTCTAGGTCTGAATTGGTTACTATGATACCGCGAGGCAGGTAGTGTAACATTCCAGGAACTATATGTTTGTTCATGTCAAAAGGATCTAATGTATTTTCCATCTCAGTATGTCGGTGCTGGTAATCTGTGATTTTATACGCAATATACATCATTACTACAAACGTAAATCCCATAAACAACACTTGTTTCTTCATCGTTGATCCGCATCTTTTCCTCAGATGCTGGACTTTGAGTTCTTCTCCATTGCCATTGTATTGATTTGAATCACTTAATAGACACCAAAGTGACCCAACTGCAGCAGAAGAAATTTGTATCAGAATACGAAAAATCTGCAAATTTTCTATGTTATACTAAAAAAATCTCATTCTGTTACTTGCAACACAAGTAAACAATTGTCTTTTCTTGGGTTTTTCTTGAAGGTAACTATTGCAGTATCAGAGATTCGTATCAGAAATGAAAACATACAAAAATATGCACATTCTAGTATCAAATTCGGGAGAATTGCTATGTTTCATTCAGAAAAATCCATCACTCTGTTGCTTGCAACGCAAGCAAACATTTCTCATGTGTTCATGGGTTTATTTTATTAAATTTTCCTCGGTTTCTTGAACAATTTTCGAACACAAATAAGAAATAGATTAGCAGTAACTGAATAGCTTAACAGAATCTAATCATATATATACAGATAATTCTTCAGTCAACATACCCGAGTCACTGTTGATGATTGTGAAAAGCCAGAATTTTTCAAGAAACCATATGGTTTGCAGAAGAAAGAGTGCTTCTAAATCGTTTTCAGACACTTTGTGAGAATAGAATTTGAGCAAAAAATCATAATACAAGAAGCTGTCATATTTCAGTTCAGATGGTAGCTCAAAAGTGTGAAAATGGATGTGTTTGGGAGCTATAGAATCTTGATTTAACAGAACTGAGAAAATTTAGGCACAAAATTAGGAAGAAGGAACTTGACCCTTTCATAATTGTTCATAGATAATGTATTATTGACATGAATAAGAAACAAAAGAGAACTGCCACTAAATAAAATGAGAGATAAAATTGTCAATTTACCAGTTCAACTGTGTAAAAAAAAAAAAAAAAACTAAAATCTCACAGTTTCATTTTTCACTTTGTTGTTAAAAGATATCTTATATATTTTTATTTATTAATATACTTCAAATAAATTAATATAATCACTTCAAGTCAATTGTTTTGATAATAGTAACAAAGATTTGGGTAAAGAAAATTTTTGACACGACTTTTTTACGATGTCAAATTAAGCACGTTAGTATAATGTCGTCGGGTTGTTTTCTAATATTTTGTAACTTCAAATATGTTTCATGGCTTCTAGTGTCAATGTTCAGTGTTGGAGTAGATTTTAGGTAGCGTACCGGGGAGTACTGCGGGGAGATTTATCGGGAACTCCGCCAGAATTTGCATGGAAGTACCCTCGAGAGTGCTACCGAAAATGACACCGTTGAATATACCATCACGTGCAAGTACTTCCGAATGTCAATCTTGAATATACCATCAGAAGTCACTTGTGTGTAAGTACTTCCGAATGCTCGCTCGCGCGCGCGGTTAGTGTACAAGAGCTTGGCGACGGGGTTCTCACGGGAAGTGATTGAAGAAGTACTTACACGGCCAATCTATATTTACAATTGATTGAAGTAACGAGGCACCAAATTTGGAAAACAAATTCATAACATAGCAAATACAAAGACAGCACAATTACTAACTTTTACGAGAAAAACTATTAACAAACTTTGAATTATAACAAATATATCGCCGTACCATTCAACAATATTCTAGTTTCATATATATATATCAAGTACATCCTGTTCTTTTCACAAACATTTCCATTGAAATTCCTATTTTTACTTGGTCAGTTATACATACATGTACATAGTAACACAACACTTCTACAAAAGACAATGTGCCAAACATAAGACATTTTCCAAAAACTCAGTTGAAAGATCGCACACCAAGTTCGTGTTAGTTGATGACTGTCATATCAGGTTGAACATCGGAGTTTAAGTTTCATTCTTCTTCTTGCTCTTCCTCTTCTTGGAGAAGATTTTCTCTGTTATCATGAGCCCAGAAGCCGCGCACATCTATGAGCATGCTGGCTACCGTTCCACCCTGTTTGCATGACAGTAGATCAGCCAACGTAATCCTTAATGGATCCGCTGGCTTAACCATATCCCAAATTTCATCTCTTACATCTTCAATGCACAATTCATAGTTCCCACCTTCAATCCATTTTTGGTGTACATCTCTGCAAATATTGGAAGAAAAAGAAGGGTATGATTCAACTAAATTTAACAATGCTCCAAGTGAAGAGAAACTAGCAAGTAAATCATCTACCGGTTGAATATTGTAACAATGTTGAAACATACTTTAATTAAAATTGAGACTTTTAGAACTTAGACTAATGTTTCTTGCAATTCGAGACTTGCAGAACTTGCTCAAGGTCTACAAGCAGGAAATAATAAAGGTCTTACTGTAGGAAAACTCATCAGGTAACATCTCAACTTCTAGATGCTCCCTCTCTTACTTTCCATAACCTATGTAGCACGGATTTAAAATATATTTTGATTAAAATTTTGGGTTTTGCTATCAAGATTTATGTCTCTGGCAAGTTGAGACTTGCAGAGCATGCTCAAGCACTACAAGCAGGAAACAGCAGAGGTTTAATGTAGGAAGATTGTATCAGGTAGCATTTCAGCTTTTGGATGCTCCCCTTCTTCACTTCCATATTTAAAGTGAACTAGAACTTTAAAACGAGTAGGTCAGGAGACCTTTTTTTCAATGGTTGTCCAAAAGTTGAAAGGAAAACCATTTTCAGATATGTGTTCTCATAAACCCAAAAATCCCCATGTTGAAAAGCAGTTAATCCCGCCCCCAAATATACACTTGGCTTTGAAGAGGGAGTGCTCACCTGAAAAGAGTGTGAATATCAGCTGTTGTAAGGTATCCCCGTCCATTTAGATCAAGACACTTGAACAAATATGTTAATCCTTCTGGAGTGTCTTTGTTTTCTAGGGCCAGAACGAAATCAAGAAAACTTTCGAAATCCATCTCCCGAGCATTACCTCCTCCACTTTTGCCACGACAGACATGCTCATCAAATACTGTTATAACCAAAATACACTCAAGGATTAATGGGAGGCATTCAAAAACATATACTTAACATAACATGACATGATCTACACTACAAAACAATGGAAATGAAACCTCCTTGCAAAAGGTAGCTAGAAATATACTAAAAAAAATTGTTTTCAACTTCTTATATGCAGTCAGGAAGTCTCAGCATTGCCATGTTAACAAGTTTGATCCCGTAGACAATTTTTGTTTTGTTTTGAAAGTAGATTCCATAGACAATTTAGTTGGGGGGAAAAGGATTGAAGGCATGATATGAACTAAGTAGTTTAATATGTTTTCAGGATACTCGAGAAGAGTTAAAGTCATACCCCTCTCTATGAAGATTTCAGTCAGGGTCCCATCTGCATATTCTCGAAGCTCCTGCTTGCTCAATGTTCGATTCATGTCTTTATCAAGAGCACAAAATATATCTGCAGAAAAGTGAAGCTGTGAGGGTGCAGATATGACAATGCAAGTTATAGGCTCTTTCAGACAAACACAGAAGGCTGGAGAAACAGAAAATTAATAAAGCTATGTATTGAAGGAAACATTTTCACTGTTCTAATTCTCAAGTTGTGAAAATACAAGTCAGATAAATTAAAAGTGCCTCTCAGGAATTGACAAAAAACGAATCTAGGAGGAATTGCATTCCTCCTATTGATCAACTGGGACTTCAAGACTTCAACAAGAGAGCATAATGTGAAGACGTTCTTAGGCATTATTGGCAGTTCCCAATTTTCCTGTTTCTCCAATTTTGAAAACACAAGTCAAATAGACTAAAGATGCATATAGGAGAAACGCTATTGTTCCCATTGATCTACTTGGACTGCAGGACTTCAATAAGAGCACATAATCTGAATATGTTCTTAAAAGCATTAGTAGTTATTATCCACTGTTTGCCATCTTTGTTTAGTTAACTTCAAGACATGGTTATCAGCTTCCATAAAGTGAACATAAACTATTGACAAGATAGATGCTGTAACACTGAAAGTTGGTAAAGATAAAATGGCTCAGAGTAAAGCTGCATTTCTCCTATGAAATGAGAGGTAGAAAAGTCATAATATTGATAAAGATCAAATAGACTGGCTAACAAGGAAATGAAATAGGAAACTGCAGCTATTGAATATAATGAACACAAATACTCACCACATATACGTTTCGCAGATGTGAAAGAAAACCAATTTTCAGCTTGTTCAGTGTCAGTGACTTCTTCCTCAGTTTCCTATTATAAAACACAAGTTGGTTTCAGAACCTACAAGTAACCAGTAGGAACAATCTACACAGACTGCTATACTTCTAATCAAACATAGCAGGATGAGGATACCAGTTAATGTCAATGCATTGCCTTTTTATTAAACCAGTCAATTTATGTCTTTTCTAGATGGGAGTTTGACAAAGAAAGATAAGTTCAGTCATCAGTGGTTGCTTATTCAATTTAAATATAGTTATAATTTGTCAGAGGAAGTTCACTTGAGAGGATCAAGATAATATGTCTCCAATCTACATAACTCTGGCTTGAGAAGAAACCTCTTGAAACATCATTATCACAGAAAACTCTTGCATTGGGGAAGTAAAGAATGCAATAATTAAAAAAAACATTACAATAAAGTAAACATATCTTGCTATGTTTCAAAAGTATCATAGGTGAGAAAAGATTTCCGCACACTAAAATGGAGGCTAAACAGTGAAACAAAGCACAGTTGAGTAATGACAAATAAAACACCTTAGGATTACAAAATTTGGGGATTGCGTAGTCATGATAAAATTTGTTTAATAGACAAAGCATGTTTACTAACAGGATAATAGGGCAAGAGCCACACAGCAATATCATATGAAAGTAAAGAAAAACCTTCTATAGTCTACCTGGTGGAGTTCCATCAGTTCCTGGAGGCAGTTGCTAAGTAGCACCTTCTTTATGCAGGCTTTTCCTATAGGTAAAAGTGTTAATACTTTGACATGCAAATTGCATCAAAGGGGTAAATAACTAAAACAAATTATATTGCAGGAAGACATCTCAATAGGTCGTAAACTCTAAAAGGCTGCATGTGGCCTATTTGACGCGAACTGAATCTACACTATAAAAACTATTTGTCTGTTGAGTTAGCAAATTTTTCAGTCTCAATAAGTCTTAAACTCCTAAAGACAGCATGACAGTGACGCCATATAAACTTGCGCAGATGAGTAAATAGTTACAGCAAAAGAGCAGAATGAGTGTACTACAATGCAATAAACACACAAAATGGTAAAGTGCCGACATTTTTCTATTCATTATGTTTAATGCATTGTATTCAAATATCAGGTGCCAGTATTGGCATTCCAATGCTAGAGCCTAGAACATGACTAAATAAAATCAATCCTCTGTGCTGATCAAAACTCAGGTGGCCAAGACTAACCTCGTCTATGAGGATCACAGAAAAAGAAGAATTTGTGTGCAGCTATGCGGCAATACATTTGAATAAAGCCATCAGGCATATCTCGTAGTTGCGCCAGGTTAGGAATCAGACCTCTTATATATGCCTCCATTTCCTGGAAAGAATATAAGAATTTGTATCAATAAAAGACTGCTGGAAAAAAATGGTAACTAGTAAGATTATGTAACAGACGGGCAAACAACAGATTCTTAAGAGATGCAAAGGCCAAATAGTGAAAAGAGCTCATACATGAGGTTGAAGGAAACCGTCAGAATCCTCATCAAGTTCACTCATATCGATTCTGGCCTGTGTAAGTGAAACCTTCACAACAAAAACAACAACCATAAGCATAAATCACTACACCATGTGATATATATAGGTACATCACTCGTGAAGCAATAAACTAAAAAAAAAATGAAGAATCAGCATAATCCACACGCATGAGGGCCTGTAAACCATATTGCAGCCTAGGCCTTGGACCACTAAAGTAACTCAGATCCAAAGTAAGGGTTCAAAACATTTAATACGTAAATAGAATGCAATTCGTTTGACAGTACTAAAATGAACAGAAGCAAATATAGCAGCATCTGTTCTATCAATGAATATAAAATGCAGTAGAAAAGTATAAAAAATAGTTAGAAAAGGGTAATGGTCATATGAAGGTAACTTATCTTATGTGCATGAAAGTTTATACCATTCAAAAAGATTTTTATTGTAAATATAGATTTATGAGAATCACAACAAAAGGCTTAATATAGAAAAAATGTAAGACCCACCGTACGCATCACATATAGGTAGAAGGGCAGAATGGCAATTCTTCCCTGTTCATCTTTCTCAAACTTCATGAAATTTGAAGGACTGAAAAATCGTCGACATTTGGGGCCTATTTGCTCTGTACACACTGATGCAATGTGGCAAAAATCTTCATAGTTCATCTGCAATTAGATAACATGATTAGAATCTTCATATTTGAAGATATTAGCAACACTACGGGATTGCACTGTTCAGCTAAAACTTGCAAGGGTGCAACACTTACAGTTAAGGCTACATATCAAATGGGGCTACAAACTACTCGTACCATAACTAATAAAAGTTTTAGCAGATGTGAAAAAGGTAGAATCCTATTTCAAAGACACTCCCTTTTCTTCTTCAAATATAAGTTTTAGAACGAACCAAGCTGCAATCATATTAACGCATAATGACTGAAGATAATGGACATAGGTCTCTCTCTCTCTCTCTCTCTCTCTCTCTCTCTCTCTCTCTCTCTCTCACACACACACAGAGAGAGAAAAATAATTGTAACTCAAATTTCTGACTAATTGCAGCTACAATTGCAGTTGTAAGCAAAAAATATTCTTACGTAGGCCTAACTGCAACTTCACCTTCAATTTCCAGGGAGTAAGTTATATCATGCGCTGTGTCTTACAATACATTTTGAGTATGTTATAACATACAGAAAAGAAAATGAGGCCCCCACAACTCAAGGTCCTAAATAATTGTAACTCAAATTTCTGACTAATTGCAGCTACAATTTCAGTTGTAAGCAAAAAATATTCTTACATAGGCCTAACTGCAACTTCACCTTCAATTTCCACGGAGTAAGTTATATCATGCGCTGTGTCTTACAATACATTTTGAGTATGTTATAACACACAGAAAAGAAAATGAGGCCCCCACAACTCAAGGTCCTAAGAAACATGTTTTTCTAGCACATATGATCTCACAATTTACACATACACAAGCTCAAAAGGCTGTGAAATCAAGTACGAACCAATATATCTATATTAATATGAAAATCAGAACAATCTTCAATAATTATTAATTTCAAATAAAATGAGCTGAATTAAGAACAAGATTTGGAATGACTAGAAGAAGAAGGCATACAAACCTTTTCTGCTCCAGTGGAATCATCAATCACACAATTTTCTCTTAAACAAACCCACATTGCATCCAGATCATCAGCATTTAACAAAAGATCTGATTGTTTCTGCACAAGTGAAGTATGAATGCACCCATAAAGTTAAACCATGGTATCCTTGGGCAATCAAATAACACAATTATAAGCAGATCAAACATTAAATAGAAATGATACCTTGAGGAACCGATATTTTGCCAGCCTCTGAACCCTGTGACTAATGGATCCTTCTTCGGGTTTCTGAACCAAGAAAAAAACATGCATGAACGAGAAAATTAGAAAACGAAAATGAAAACTAAGACGAGTAGCTAAGGATAAATGATAAATCAATGAACAAAAAACAGAACTTTTAAAAACATGTGAGATAGGGAAATATGGGTCATTTGTCTTTCATCAATAATAAGCTCATCAAGAAGTATGACAGCAAAGCAATTTCCTCCCCATATAGTCCCCAACCCTAACTTGGTACACTATCTTTAAATGTCTAGTATCCAAAAAACCAATTGTAGCACATGCCTTCTTATAGAAACTTGGTATCGTGCCAGCTTCAGCACTTTTTTGTTGCTTCTCTTTGAAAATATCAAGCAAGATTCTCTTTGTTTCAAGCTCTACACATGATACAACAGAAAATACAAAGTAAAATTGTAAGCCACAAAGATTGCATATTTTGTAATATAAATGTATTCTTGGTATTAACTGTTAAATCATCAAGTACAGAGTTTCAATTAAAGCAGTACAGCTATCACTATAGATCACTTAAACAGAACATTATACAAAAATATCATTAAGGGTCACTAATATGAGCTCGGAACCACCAAAAATACAAGAAGTTTTCATCAGAATCACAAATATGTGATTCACAATATCAAATTTTAAGTCTTATTTCTAAGTAAATTTGTTTCATAAGTTGAGTAAATCAAGTTGACTAATACAAATTATTCACTACACTCCAATCTGACGAGCATTCTACTGCCTCGGTCCTAATAAATGAAAACACTAGACTTCAAAATCCAATTCCATAAACCTTAATCTACATTTTCTCAAAGCTCACACACACAGCTAACCAACATGTTACTCAAAATATAGCCAAATTTTTTTCAAGATTGTATTTTTACAGTAAAATTGAACACAGTACCAAAACAGTTGAAACACATAGTCCAATCGAGCTCTTAATAAAATAAAAATAAAAATAATTGTCAGAAAATAAAGTAGAAATGATAGATGAGACGAACCCATCAGCGCCTCGGATCCAAGTCCGGTACCGGATCCGATGAACCTGCGGAGGTTACGGACCCAGAGCATGGAAGAGGCCGGTGGGATCTTCCTCTGAGGAGCTTCGTGACTCTCGCCATCGCTGGAACCACTGTACATTGCTGAAGACGAAGTGGTCTGCAACTGAGTCAACTCGACTGAGCTCGGGATCGCGTCGTAAAACCCTAAAACCAAAGGGCACAACGCTACCGAGTCGTGAAAAGGAGGAGCGACGAGTTGTCCAAGATAGAGTCTAGAGAGAGAAAGGCAATGAAGTTTGAGCAAATTGCACCCACCTCCCCTTATATTCTTCTATTTATAACTATTGCCCCCTAATGTTTTTAAAAATATTTTTCAAATCCCTCTAATTGAGATCTAAAATATCAATAAGTTACGAAGTAATACATAAGTTACTCACATTAATTGATTGTTTGTAACGAACAAATATATTCTTCAGCTTAATTGATTGTTGATTTTTTTTTATGAGGCATGCGACAATATCAACATGATAAAAAAGACTAACACTGTTCATAAATAAATAAAAAAGGACTAACACTCAAAAAAAGACAAAAAAAATTAAAGGTAAATTGACGTCATAGTCTATGCACATGTTGAAACTTTAGAGTTGCTTCATGCTTACTGTTTTAATATGGGTTTTGATCCCAGTATTTTTTCAAATTTTGATTTTGGTCCAAATGACTTGTTATTGCCGGTCTCTTACTTCCCCGTTAGGGAGAAACCCACTTCACCCGTCCAAGTCAGATTTTTTTTCACATCATCCGTCATTTGGACCAAAACTAAAGATTGAAAAAGTACAGGGGCCTGAACCAAAAACTCATTTTCAACAACTAAAATATTATACCTATTATTTTTATTCTATATTTCTACTTCTTTGATTACAAACAAATGCAAGAAATGAGAAAGTGCAAGAAGGAATTGAAACACAAGAGCACCAACAATAAAAATGTTATAATCCGCGTAACTCAGTTCGATGATCAAACCACATATGGACACAACGAGAATCAATACAACCTTACCTACATTATGAACACCGTCAATCCACTTCATAATAAGTGTTATCTTACTATGGTTTTCATCCATCTTGATAATAAGTGTAAGAGAACATAAACAAAATTGTAAAACTAATTAATTTGTGTTGCATGAAAAAGAAATGAGAATGAATGAGGTTACAAATACTCTGCTGACGATAAACTGGTTTGATCCTCTTTGACATTAGTGAAAGTCTAATATAACACTCATTTCTTGCATTTGTTTGTAACCAAAGAAGTGGAAATAGAGAATAAAAATAATAGGTAGAATGTTTTGGTAGTTGATAGTTTTTGATTATGGCCATTGTACTTTTTCAAACTTTGATTTTGATCCAAATGGATGATGACGTGGAAAAAAATTCGACTTGGACGAGTGACATGACTTTCTGTCTGATGGGGAAGTGGGAGACCTGTAATAGCAAGTCATTTGGACAAAAACTAAAGTTTGAAAAAATACAGTGGCCAAACCCATATAAAAAAATACGCAGGGACAACTCTAAAATTTCAATAAGTACATGAACAATGACGCAAATTTACCCAAATTCTAACGTATGATTATACAATATTTAAATAAGGGATCATTAATTTTGTCTCTCTTGGAGTAGAAAATATTTTAGATTTAATCTCTGTCCTCAAAACTATATAGTTTTAACCCTTGAAGTTTTAATTTTTTTTATTTAAACCCTGTCAACATGTTATAACAAGTTGACAACTGCCACATCACTTATCCTCACCTCGTCAGCTGTCACATCACCCATAAATTGCCACGTGAGCACTCCACTCCATTGCACCCCCACTCCCCACGCTTTGACCGTCTTCTCCTTCACAAAAATCACTCCGTCCAGCGCCATATTTCTAGTTCCAGAAGGAATCTTTATTAGTACCTTCAATTTTATGATAACTAGTATTACATTTTCAACTCTATCTTTATCTCAAAAGAGGGGTCTCGCAATTTTCCTGAAGAACTCATGTTACCAACTCCAAATCAGTTTGAAAAATGTTTTCACCCATTTTAAAGAAAAAATAATCAAATTTATTTCGACTATATCGAAACTGAAATTCAAAAATCCCAATATTTGTCAAATTCATGCATTAGCAAACACAAGGGAGGTGAAGCAATAAATCATCTTATTACTGGGTAATGGGTATATACTGATACAAAGCACACATGCAAAAAAACAATTAAAAATCAAAACTTTACAGATAAAATTCATCATTAGATCAAAAACCAACAACCCAATAAAATTGACCGGTGGCTCTATGTGAAATCAACTCATGAGCTGATCATTGGCTTGTCCAGATAAATGTGTTCAAATTCAGTCAATTTTATTTACATCACAATATAAATCAACTGAATAGATTTGAACTCGGATTCAGATATTATTTCACCCATTTGCTTGTTTCTACAAATTAAATCGTGTTCTGGAAATTGAATTTGGCTGAGAATCGGAACTTGTGTCTACAAATCTCGCCGAAGTGAGTGATTTTTGTAGAGGAGCTCAATGATAAAGAGGATGAGGAAGTGGAGAAGGAGAAGACGGTCAAAGCGTGGGGAGTGGAGTGCTTACGTGGCAATTTATGGGTGACATGGCAGCCATTAGGTGACGTGGCAGCTGACGTAGTGAGGACAGGTGACATGGCGGTTATCAACTTACCACAACAGGTTGACAGGGTTTAAATTAAAAAAAATTAAAACTTTAAAGGTCAAAATCATATGGTTTTGAGGACAAGTACTAAATTTAAAATATTTTCCAATTCAAAGAGACAAATTTAATTAACCCTTTAAATAACTACAAATCATCGCCATATTAGCAACTGCAATATTTCTAAAATTAATACATAGTACTTACAAATTATGTGAATTTAATTCTATCACTTCACTTTTTAAGTAGGATGTGATATCTTATAGATTTTCATTCATAACCAACCAAATTTAAAACTCAAATTAAAGTGACAACAAAAACAAAACGTATACTGTTCCTAATCATCCAAAAATAGTTTTATCCTACATCATTTTTAAGACTATAATGATGACTTATTTTTCAATTTATTAGTTACATAATCATCATTAAATTGTAGTGCTCAATTTAGGTCAAATTGAACTTCACCAACCACTTGATCAAGTCGTGTGTTTTTCTACTACATCCCTGAACCTCGAACTCTATATATAGAAAAAGTGAAAGCAACACCAAGACTACGTACCTGGGACCCATAATTTGGGAGCTAAAAAGATTTTCCTTAAATAGCCAAATAAAGATCCTCGTATAGATCTGTAACATCTATAATATTCCGATAAACACGGGCCTTCGATTTTTCCAACACTAACTCCCACCCGCCAATTCTATGCCCACAACCTGTTCGTGAAAATGCCACACCCCAATCCCAACACGAACTCGGTTTCAGATCCTCCGCGGATTTGAAATCTGAAAAAAAAAAACCCAAAAAAATCCACAACCATGTTCAGCTGCTTCAGCTTCACGGCCTCGAGAGACTGGTTGTACCGCCAATCCTTCACCCGCGCCGGCCTCCGGTCGGTGACGACGGAGCTCGGCGACGGCACCGTCATGCACTGCTGGGCCCCCAAATCGCAGAAAAAGAACAAGCCTTCGCTTCTCCTAATCCACGGATTCGGCGCCAACGCAATGTGGCAGTACGAGGAGTACCTCCGGATATTCACGCCCCGCTTCAACGTCTACGTGCCGGACCTGCTCTTCTTCGGCGGGTCCCACACGCCCCGGCCGGAGCGGACCGAGCAGTTCCAGGCGCGGTGCGTGATGGAGCTGATGGAGTGGCACGGCGTGCGGAAGATGAGCCTGGTTGGGGTTAGCTACGGCGGGTTCGTGTCGTACCGGATGGCGGAGCTGTTCCCGGAGGCGGTGCAGAAGGTGGTGCTCTGCTGCGCCGGCGTGTGCTTGGAGGAGAAGGATATGAAGGACGGGCTGTTTCAGGTTGCGGATTTGGATGAGGCGGCGAGCATTTTGCTGCCGCAGACGCCGGAGAAGCTCAGGGAATTGATGAACAAATCGTTCGTGAAGCCGGCCAAAGGAATTCCAAGTTTCTTCCTAAATGATTACATAGAGGTAAAGATCAGTTCTTCAATTTATTGGCATTTTAGTCATTGAACTGTTTATCACATTAAATATAGTTCTCGATTTGGGGATGAGAATAGCTATATCTCACATTGATTAGATTGAAAATTGTTGAGCTTTGCATTTAAATTTTCTGTACAAATGAAGGAAAGATTGATTTTTTATTTTTATTTTTATGGTTCTGGGGAGTTGTGGAGAATTGGGCATTTTAGCTTATTTCTGGGTTTGGTCTTGTTTTCTTGAGATGAAGAGGTTCATGAATTGGTAATTTAGCATATTTCTGGGTTTGGCCTTGTTTTCTTGTGAATGGTTGGCTCGTGAATTGGTATTGTTGCTGGTGGGATTGGTGTTGGCATTGGCCGATTGTGTATTTACCAAGTTCATCCGAAAAAGGGGTCGGAAGAGGATATTTCCCCGTGACTACGACGAGGAAAGATGGTTTCATTGCATTGCATTCTTCGGTTTCTTCGAGTCCCACAAGAAAAGAAATAGAAAAAACTAGAGAACAACATGCATTCACAAGACTTATTTATGACGTATCAGCATCTGCTGTTTTCAACTTTTCGTTGGTGATTGTTATGTAACTAGATTTTCGATTTGAGCTATGAGAATTTGAACGCATAGCACGACATTAGCTATCTTGCTTTTCGTGTTCAATTACCTGCTGGAGGCATCGAATTCATCCGGTAACCTTTCTTTGTTTCTTTTCTGATTCATAGGTGATGTGTTCCGATCACATACAAGAGAAGAAAGAATTGCTCCATTCAATACTGAAAAATAGACACCTCAATAAACTTCCCAAAATCATTCAGGTACTTATCGTTCTCAGATTGTTCGCTCAATAAAGCTTACAAACATAGATTACTATACATATGCTGTATTTTCGTTCTTAAATCTGAACTAAAACCTCGAAACTGTTTTTTTTTTTTCCCCTCAACAGCCTACGCTAATAATATGGGGAGAGGAAGACAAAATATTTCCTTTGGTATTGGGGAAGCGATTGAAAGAGTAAGTGAACATATCCATTACCTTTGCAAAATTTTCCCGATCCATGGATCAAACTAATTGGATTCATTCTATGGAATAGGCATTTGGGTGAAGCTGCTAAACTTGTAGTGATTCAGAACGCGGGACATGCTGTTAACCTCGAAAAGCCTAAGGAGCTCGGTAAGCACTTGAAATCATTCCTTTGTGACATAGATTCATCTCCCTCGACACAAGTTCGATCAAAATCGAGCATTAACTAAAAACTCCAGAGGATTCATTTTTAGGTTAACCATCGAACTAAACTTACCGAAAAAACTAGTTTTTTTTTTGTTAGAACTAATCATTTTTGGTAGGGTATAGTTGGGATATAGCTGAATCTTCCAATGTAAATTACTACAATTGTGTTGTATGATTCATTTTTCTTGTTAAGAATATACATGAATCTTGAGATGGATAGATAATGGATGCATTTCTTGTTTCTATATATACGTCTCGGCTCCAATTCAAGCTTGTTATTTGAGATTCGGGGTTTGTATATTGAATGAGTAAACACGTTTTATACTCTTATTATCGGATATTTTAAACGTTTTCATATTCGCTGCCATGAAATTAATACGTAGTTATTGTATTATCTACGTGAATGAAATAAAATACTCCTTGGAAGATACTTGTTCTAGGGCTGAACGGATCAAAATCAATCACTTTATAGAATGTTTCAAGTGTGACAATAATTTTCCTTGTTAGTTGTAGATGCACCAAATTTTCTTTCCAAAATGAGTTAAATATGTTGAAGGTGTGGACTAAATGGATTTTTCTAACAGGTGCAATGGTTGCACATGTTAAGAACGTTATTATTGGATAATGATAACTCAATGATTACACTTTTTTATAATGATTATTTTTTTTAAATGACATTTCTATATTATCAATTCTAGTCTTACTCTTATTTTATTGATCACTAAATATTCTCATGTGATATAATCATTACTTTTTAAAA
>JAYMTA010001503.1:0-19761 GCA_036897625.1 Pelargonium cotyledonis
TTTAGCTTTACAGCCCATTTCCTCATTTCCGATCACCAAACCTCCCATTCTCCTCGTCAAATCAGATCTGGAACCCTCCATTTCCCCTACACTACAAATCGAACCTCGTCTCTCCGGTGACTACGCCTTTGCTAACTCCCGACTCGCCGCCTTCGATGCACAGACCCCCTCATTCGTTCCGCTACCTCGTCTCCTTTGCCACCACGGATTGCCACCACGGACTACCTCGCCTCTTCTGCCGCCACGGACCACCGTCACGGATGCTCTGCACTCCTCGCCGATCGACTTCGTTCCGATCACCACAGTCCGGCCAGCCCCGCTACTCGTCGTTCTTCAGCGTTCACTGCTCTTTTCCGAAAACAACACCACTGATCTCCCTTAGCACTAGCAGCCGCCTCCTCCCTTGCCTCAAATAGCAACTCAAAACCCTACTAACTACACGCAACTAGGCGGGAATAGACCACTTTAGATATTAGAAGTTTAGAACAGTTTCTGCGAAGAGTTTGTTTTTGAAAAGTGAAGGATGAGTGCAAGAGGGTATTTTATAATTGAGTTTTGAAAATTAATCATGAGTTGGTTTATATATATATATATATATATCAAACTTGCCGTGTGTCGTCGTGTGATTAGTTATTGGAAACATGAGATTACATCTGAGGAACACTTGGTATTTTGGGTTAACTTGAGAGCTCCTACATGTTTTTCAAGTATTGTGGGATGAAAGGGAGCCCTTAGGATCGCACTTACCGCTTTGGGTAGCGCCCTAGTAAGATGAGAAGTATTAGTGGTGACCCAATTACACAAGTAGTCTTATACATAATCACCCAACGAGATGAACAAGAATTTTGAAGGCGATCTGATAAGGTGGGCTGGGATACTTAGAGTTTAATTGACGAGGTGAAGACTTTGAGAGCCATAGAGGTCTCTTCTGAAGACTAAGTATCAAATGCATGAGAAATTATCATTGTGACAAAATAGATAATGATACATTGTAATCGAATTTTGTCAAAGAATTGAAAGATATAAATCCAAAAAATGAAATTGGTTGTGCTGGGCTCACACATCGCTATGTGCACAGGGCATGAGCGTGGGAAGTTGACCCACATGATTGTGTCTATGCATATGGTAGTGTTCACAGCTTGCATAACCCAAATGGTCCATTTCAACCAAATTAATCGACTTAATTCGATCCAATTTGAATTGGGTTGGCCCAAATCAAGACAGGGAACATCCAATTCATTCTATGATCCACCCAAGATAGCACGTCATAAATACCCCCTAAAATCATGAGGTATAGATCTCTTTTTAGAGTTGAAAATTCATTTGTGTCATTTAGGCTCTTTAATTCTCTCTAAAGTTTCACATTGGACACAAAACTATTTCACAACACTCATACCCAATGTGAAATCTTGGAGTACCCCTTTTGGTTTTGCCTAACAATGAGCACCTTTGTGGTGTGCATGCCCCTAGATAACTTGCAAGCTCTTCCAGTGATTAACTGAAATCTCATCCTAAAATATTGTTAAGTATGAAAGTCATCTACAAGACTCCTACTACAAGAAGAGTTTACTTCAATACGCGTTTAAGTAATTTTGTTGACCCCGAGTCATTGTGACGAATCAACTATATTTCAACGGGCATAATTACATACATGAGAAAATCATTTTCCAAATTTAAAACAGAAAGAGAGAGAGATGAATGTCATGTACAATGTATATACAAAAGCATGTTTCAATACTAGAACTTATTTATGTATGGAAAAAAGACATGAAAGTTTATTAATCATCATTTAATATTGTATTTACTCATACAATTCCAACTTTGCAGGCATTATTTATGTGTGTACTATTTGGTAACACTTTCTTAATATTATCTTACTCCACACGTACCAAATTGCGTGCATTTGAAGTCAGGTACATAATTATAGTAGTTTAAAAGTAACATAAAGTTCAAGTTGTTTATCAAATTAAAATTGAATTAAACATAATTCGTTCGAAAACCAGAGCGAACATAAATATATTTTTTTAGAAGTAGATGAAAATGAATCTAATGGAAATCAAGATTTGAGCATTTGTACACAAACACAAACAAATTGTTAGTAAAGAGAGGTGCAATTGGGCATCGGGCATGGGTCAAGTCAAAGTCGGGTCGGGTCGAGTTCAGGTTGGCACCAACATAGACACAGCCACATAACACTGTTACCACTGGCCAGCCTATTCACGCCCGACCCATTTTCCCCAATTTCAGCAATTAGGGTTTTCTGTGTCTGCTTCTTCTTCTTCTTCTTCTTCTTCTTCAATCGTTTTTCTTCCAGAAAATTACTACTTTCCATCTGATTCCTGCTAATCGCCTCCCTATTCATTGCAAAGGATAGGTTTCCTGGTTTGCTCCATTAATTTCTTTCGATATGGGGCTCTTTTGTCTGAACGAAATTCCGCACTTTAAATTGTTCAATTTGCATGATTTTTTTTATTGTTTTGACGTAGGAAATTTGTTGTATTACAAAGCTTAGTGAGTTTTAAGGAAATTTTATTTTTAGGAGTTGCTGGGTTACTGCATGATTTTAATGATCATCACATTGCTCCAGTAGACTGTGTTACTGCATATATGTATTAAAAATAGAGGGTCTTGAGTTTCAATCAATCTTGAATTCTTTTTAATTGTAGGAATTACTGGGTTTGTGATAGCTATGTATATAAGGAAATGATGGTTCAATTGTGTGGAATCTTGCAGCAACTTTAACAACAGCTTACGGTCCAATCCAATGATGGGAGAAGTGGTAATGATTGCTTCTTTTCTGGTCCTTATGATGAACTTAATCATACAATTTTTCCCTGAATTGCTGGTTTTGACATAAGATAGCATTTGATTTTGGAATGGGAATGGGAATGAGAATGGGAATCAAGAATGGGCCATTCCTGAGCCATTCTCATAACCAATTTTGGAATGGGAATGGGAATCGAGAATGGGCCATCCGAACATAAACAATGAGAATTTCATTCTCAAACAAAAATTATATTCCAAAAGCTAAGTGTCTCTTTTCGGAACGATTGCAAAATTATTATCTGTAGTCAGTTTATGAAGTTCATGCAACAGCTAAGCTCTGTGAATACCAGTAAAATAATGAGTAATTAATGTAATTGTGCCCTGACATGTTACAGAATTTTCTACAAGAGGACGACGATCAGTTGGATACAACGCGAGCCAGACGTATATTATTCTCATCCATCTTTATGTATTCAACAATAGATTATCTGTTTATTTGATATTTTGCCACTTCTGAAGAACTAAAGCTACCTTATTTCCTAGCAGTTTCTAATGTTCTCAAACAGCATGCAGAATTAACAGAGCGCGTATCTAGGTAAGTTTTATTTTGAAATTGTCATTGTTTCATTATCACATAGTTATTTTATTTATGAGTCTACATACATGTTACAGAGATTATCTAGGTAATTTAAATTACTGGTGTTTGAAAAAGGGTCTAAGAAGAGTGTTTGGAAAAGGATGTAAGAAATTGCTGAAAATAATACATATTAATACATCAGTATATTCCGGGGTGTTTCTCAATTACTTTTAGTTATGCATGGTTATCATTATCACAGGATTATAAAAAGCGTGTTTTGGTGATTGCACTGATTTAATAGGGATTCTGACAAGGTGGTTTTTGAACGACTCCAAAAAGAATTTGAAGCTGCACGAGCTTCTCAAACTCAAGGTATCTTTGAAATATTAATTTTCTCATTTTGTTGCAGTACTTTTTTCCTTAGTACTTATTGCTTCATTTGAAACATTATCTGTCTTTGCCCCTTGATATCAGATATAAGAGCCTTCAATGCATTCCTTCTTTTCTTCTATTTTTTTCCTCTTAATGTTGATAAGCTTCTATCTGAATATTATAGTAATTGACAGTGCCTGAAAATGATGCTTGTATCAATTTCTCTTTTACCTTTTAATATGCGCAGAAGCGAGGGTAGAGAAACATGGAAATCAAGTGAGATTGGATCAATCATTGGATGGATTCACTCGTGGATATTAGCTCCACTTCGTCATTTGCTTAAAATATGAACCTAATTTTTTGCTTGCTTCTTCTGGTTTGGCAGTGTTATATTTTGATATCTATCTAATATTTTAAGCAAATGCTCAGATATGTAACTTACCCAGTTGAAGTGTGTCAATCAATTATATGTAGTTTAAATTTAGATGTCAAAATTTCTTTTTCTACCAAATTCATGAGGGAGTTTGATTATCTGGTAAGGATCAACGAATCTACAATGTATCCTTCATATCTCTCCCCTTCAAACCAAATACTCGTAATGCCAAAGTGACTAAGAAAAACTGATGAGTATTTTTAACGACAGAAAAAAAGAAGAAGATTAATGAGTATCTATATTATTTGAAATTCAATTTGCTGCCTGTGCATCCCATGTTTCTGCAAAATGCAGTTTGGGTCTTTGAGTTGACAACCATGAATCAGTTGGGATTGTAGTGATGGGCTTTGCATACTTAGCATGAGAGGCTTGTCATTTATAAAGGTGATTCTCAGCAAGGAGATTTGGAATAGGGAGCTAACAGCTAAGAAAACAGCTAGGGTGATGCCACTGGACAAAAGTATGGCACTAGCTCTGCTTATTAACCCTGACTGTGCTTTCTCTAGTTCTCATGAGAAGACTTTATATAAATTAGTTCTGTGGATAGTTGTTTCTATTGGAATATAGATCCATTTGTGCTTGCCCATCCTTTTTTTTTTCTTTTCTCTTTTCTTGTCAGTGTTCTAAGTTATTTGGCTAAAATGCATTGATTCTTTATCCGTGATAAGTTGCTTCTCCCAAACTTCCTTTTTCTTTCAATCCTCCCCTTGACTGGAGCACGCAGTTTAGCATACCCTAACTTGTCACTGCATCAGCTTTGTTCCTGTTTGGCTCTAATGCTTAATCTTGCCTCTAATGCTGTGTGTGAAATTTTGTTTCTTCACCATGTGCATGTAAAATTAGATATACTTTGAACTTTAAAAAGAAGATAATACTGGTCATAGTTGAGATTTTTGTTTCCTGGATAAATCTATCTTCTGTTGAGGTGTTGCTCATTCGCGATTCTTGAAATTTATTTGGCTGCCAGTTATTAACTGCTTGCTTCTATTGGTAGCATGCATCTCTTAATTTATCTTATTACTTGATGACCTGGATGGTCTACCTGTTTTAAGGTTCCTTTGACGCCTATTTTGATTAAGAAACTTCATTTTGGTTGTTGCAGAGATTTGTTTAGATGGTGAACAGTGGAACGATGGGCTATTAGCTACGATTAGAGAGCGGGTGTGATGCTGTGTATTATTATAATTTGATTGGTTTCATTGTGCTTCTATTTTTCCATTTAGTATTAGAATTAGATTAATAAAGCGATCGACATTTGATGGTTAGTTGACTTTTCTTCATTGGTAAATCTCAGCATGCGTAATGAAAATACATTCTCCTCGTTTAAGAGCTCTGTAGATGTTTTGTATTGTTATGCATGCCAATAGTATTTATTAACAGGAACAAACGCTCATTATAATTGTTTCGTATTTATATCAGGTTCACATGGAGATTGACAGGAAGACCATGTCTGGGGACACAATGCCCAGTCCCCATATCCAGGAAAAAATTACGTATAAAGTTGGGACGAAGGTAATTTGTCACTTGCAGCTACAGTGTGTGTGTCATAGACTGTTCCCTGGGATTTATTTTTATTGAGTTATATCTGAATTCTGAGGTAGGAGGTTTACTATGAAATATAGAAATTTGGATAATTTTGTTGCTGTTGTTGTTGCCACTTGCTTAATATTTTTGTTGATGTTGTAAAAAATACATAGGTTACATTATGGATGTATTGATTTGGACTTAAAGAAAAGTTAAAGATGTAATTGAAAACATGGAGATAGAGTAGAATTGATGTTTAGAACCTGGACCATATCAGCTGGGCTGACCTGCTCAACCATAAACCTGGCTCAGTTCTAGGCCAGTTAATCACTAAAAGTCACTTTTACCATAACTTTTTGAAGTTTGAACCATTTGGTGGTAGGATCGAAACAACCTAGGATATAAAATGAAAGCAAAATTAGACACCGGATTTACGTGGAAAACCCCCAAATAATAAGAATAAAAACCACAGACAAGACAGAAGAATTTCACTATATATTTGGAGATACAACACTCTTTCTAGTTATACAAGTAGAGAACAATTAAACACCTCTCTCTTGAAACTAGGAGAAACACTCTCAAATATACTACACTCTAATTGGGAGAGAAGCACTTGATGTTCTGGGATGATGAATTGCAGAGCCAAAGCTCCCATTTATAGGGAGAGAAATTGACACTGCACCAATGGAAGGCTGCAACTATAGTTGACAAAAGCCAGCAACCCTTCCCTTTATCAGAACTATCCCTTAATTCATGGGATATGTCTTTACCCATCCTTTCCACATTTTCAGCTTTCCTTTCAACATTTGGGTCATAGCTCATATGTATTACTCAAGTTTGATAATCATTAGAATTGAATCTGCCACATCACCATTTCTGCATTCTAGCAGCTAGGTGGGAACCTTTGATATTTTAGATATGCAATGCATTTGGAGAGGGGAGAGCATCTCTCCCTGCATTTTAGCAGAGGGTGATGCCCTTGCCCCTGAGAAATGTGCTTGATGGCTGGTTGGACCTATTGTTAATACTTTTGTTATCAGAAAATGGTTTTAAGCAATATAGGCTTGAAGAAATTATGACGGAATTAGCATTATCTAAATACCTAGACATGTGCTGGACATTATGCACATAAAAGGGAGAGACGTCAACTGAGCTTGAGGATATATTTAGAAAACTATTAGCGAAATCTATGAAATAAGCAACACATGCTTTTTGAGCAATGATTTAAATTTGTATGATATTTTGAAAGAACGGTAGTTGCCCCAACAGTTGGACCCCTGTACGAGTGTCCTAGAGACCTAGACAATTTTATGGGTTGATGAAGGGTCCTTTTATGAAGGGTAAGGCTGCTTACATAAATAGCCCTTCCCAAACCCCCCCACATTGATAGGAAACTCGTACAATGGACTGCCTTTTGAATGTAATGTTACTAAGTTGTATTGGTTTACATTTGATATTAACCTTCTAGCAACTTCAATTTAGATCTTATTAGAGTGCCCTCTTTTTTTCATATATTGCTCGTTCAATCATTTTGTGAACAGGTGATTTGTTGTTTGGGAGGGGCAAGAATCGGTATACAATACGAGACATCTTATGCAGGTAATTTAAGAATTTATCATCTGTTTTTCATCTTGTATGTTTACAACAATGATCAGTCTGATACTCTTTGATGAGTAATCTGGTAGTCTTACTATGTATTGACATAATTACTAAATGTTGTATCTATGTTACTGTAAAAAAAGATATGAGTACTCTATTGACTTTCAGAATTCACTCCAAATTTGGTTGATGTCTTGTATAAGCTTCCTTACAGATTAAATATCTCCATTGTTTACCCCCATTGCTTCATACGACCTACTTAATAGGTTTAGTTCTACTAGCACTCTTAACATAAAATATGCATTGGGACCCAACTAATGGATTGGGGAAAACCTGGGATGAAAGGATGCAAACTATACAAGAATATAATTTTGTGTAAGAAATTATTTTCATTTCATAATAACTTTTGCCTTAAATCTTTTGTGTCACATTGAACTTTGCATTAAATGCTATTTGGTGAGCAAACTTGGTGGCTGGTTTGGTAGCATGATTAACAGACTTAAAAATGGTGGCTTAGACCTTGTTAGCCTGGCTCATTTGAAAACTGGTCCTAGATGTGTGGGTCTAGGCACTGTTCAGATACTTGGAAGTTTGCATTTGCTTAATTCCATTTACTCAAAACCCCTTTTAATTAAGCAGCTGATAGTGCTTATAAAAAAATAGCAGCTGATTGCGCTGTTTTCGTCAGATGGCCTTTGTACTTTACTTATTTAATAAGAAGTTGAAGTGCTTTAATTATACTATCACAAGAAATTTGTCTGTCCTTTTATCTTTTATTTGTTTGATCACTGATTAACTGTCTGTTTATGGATGGAGTTTCATGGTTGAAATTCATAATTCTTTTTTCTGTTGGTATTAGCAAGTTGTCCCCAATTTGTTGGATAAACTTGAATTCGTAGCTTGACCAAAGCAAGTTCAACATGTAATGCTTGCTTGACTTGGCTGTGGCGTCTAGAAACTTGTTCGTCTATCTGCAATGCTATGAATCACAGACACGGCACCCAACCAGCGTGTCCGTGTCGGATTGTGAATTGGCCACGATTTGCCACCAATTCGCTTCCAATACGCGTAGGATTGCGAATTGAATTTTTTTTTTTTTTTAAAATGAAAAATGAATTCCGACACGTGAATCGTCTTTCTCCACCACCAATTTCTTTCTTTTTTACTTCTGTTTTGTTTGCAGCGATCTGGACAGACCACTTCGCCGCCAATCTTGTGAGCTGATTATTACCATTTAGCTTGAGTAGTTAGGAAACTGATTATTTTGATATTTGAGTAGGAGAACCTTGTGAGCTGTACCATTGTGTTCTGGAGAGTAAATCATTTCTTGAAAAGATGACTGTTCTTGAACACACAATTCCTTTCTTCCTACCTATTCGAGAAGCAGAAAATGATCTTCTTTCTTCGAATGCAATGGTAAGGTCAGTTGCCTGTAATCTGTGAACTACTGCAGCTGTTTTTTACATCGTATTCTCAGTATTAACCCTCAACAATTTGCTTCAGAAATTTATAGATCATGTTGGAGAACTTTTGCAGGCATATGTCGATAGACGGGAACAGGTATGTTGTCAGTATACATAACTGTGTAAGGGATTGTTTAAAATTTTGTAATATTGATTATTCTTTCGGCTTTTCACGGAGTTGCATTTTTAAGTAATAGTTTACATTTTTCCCGAAATTGATTGTCCTCTCGTTCTCTTTTGAAATACCGCGATTTGTATGCTTGAGTTGACGAGTGACTAGGTTAAATTTAGTTTGAGCAATCCCTTTTATCAAGTCCTTGTTGCTTAAATTGTGAGATACCTTGACGTTGATTCACTGAAAATTTTGAATAACCAGAAAATTTTATAATTGTATATGATACATGTTTCCTTTTCATAATTTCATACAGGTTCGCCTTGTCAAGGAGTTGTATGGGAATCAAATTGGAGAGCTGTATCATAGCCTCCCATATCACGTAATTGAATTTGTCCTGGATGACTTTGATAGGTAGGTATAAATCTTGTAGTTTCATGTATTCTATGAAGTACTTAATTATTTTTTTGTTTGTAAATCATTGTATGTTTTGGTTTCTCTGGTATCCCTTATGAGGTAATCTCGTATGGAAAAATCAGTTTTCTTGAATCATTTTTCCTTATCTTTGGTCATAATCATATAGTAAGAAAAGGATTATTATTGTTGCTGTGTGTTGCATTTGGCATTTTTTTTAACCAAGGAATGAAAACGTTTGTTCGCAATATATTGAGAAACTGGTCTTACCAATTCTAACAATACAACTCCTTATATTTGCAGCAAGATAACAGTCAGTCAGAGATATGCTGATCTCCTCTCTGTTCTCCCCACACGAGTCAAGGTCCTAGCGTGGCCATTGCATCAATCCAAGAAACTTTGTACAAGTCCTGGAATCATGAACAGAAAAGGAAATGGAATATCAGGAAGTCCGCCTGTTCCAGCTCATCATCTCTCATATGCTGAGGATGCCTTGCGAACTATGAGTTTACCCGAAGGTGCAATCTATTTTTTGAAATGAAATTCTATTTTCTTATATGTTGTGATCAAGTGAACTCACATTTTCACGTGGTCTTCTGCTCCTCATGTATTTCCCCTCTGGGTCAATACTATATTGGTTCTCATGCAGGTTATTGTCACAGTCTGATTGGGTAATAGGGATATTTGTTTTAGCATTAAAAATCCTATTTTTGTCTGTCTTTCATGTAAATAGTCCTATGCCTGAAGTTCATGAGATTGAGGGGGTAAGTGTGTGCTTTTTTCTTTGGACGGTTATGTGAGTAGTTGGGCCAAAAATGCAACTTAGAAAAATGGATTTTGTAGACATGTGTTTAAGTTGTTGAGTCCATATTCTATACAGATGGCTTTAATTGTGTTGTGTTGCTTCCATTCATATGGTTTTGCCCACTTGTTAATCTAACATATATTTCTTGTTATGCTTGTCCACGGCAGCTTATGCGGAGATTGTGTTGAATCTGCCACGAGCCCTCCAGCAAATATTTCAGCAGAGGGTTTCTTCACAATAGTACTTGTCCTCCTAAGAAATCTAATGTCTAAAGCTGCAGCAGAGACAGTGATAGTGTTAAGTAGTAGCTAGCTAGCAAGAAAGAAAGATGTTCCTAGTTGTTTTGTTGAGCCAAAATGTAAAAACTGGAAGTGGAGATGTCCAACTCAAGCTGTATAGATGAACCCCTCCCAAGCTGAAACCTACATTTGTGTGTTTCTATTTTGTATTGTAAACTGTGATGATCCTTGTAACAATTCTATGAAATTGACGGTTCCTTTTTTGTTTTTTAACTTGCTGGTCGCATACATTTTTTTTACTATTTTCAGCAAGCGTAACAACCGAGGCTCGGTCCTGAGACTCAAGTTGTTGGTTGCATACATGTCTTTGGTCAATATCAGGCAAGTAGGTAGTCATGAATTGGTGATGATTGCTGATAAAGTTAGCCATAACATCTCAGTCTTAGGGCATCTGACTCAACTGTGAACCCATGAAAATTAATCCTTATCTTTGATAGTTCTTGTTTGTTATTTCCACCTGCATTTTTTGTGCTGTGAAGTGGACTCCAAGGCAGTTCTCGGTTTGCTGGAGGAGGCTGGAAAATGCCATGCTGCATGGGCTGATTGAGGATATTAAGGGGCTGCTGGTTCAAGATTGGCAGGTCCAGGTCCATTTCGAGATAGTTTGGCCAATCTGGAGTGTTTGATTGATGAGGGTGTGGCTCTGTTCAGAGTTCGTCCAAGTCAGGTGGTCGCCATGGATTGAGGTGGAGAAGGTTGACCTCGCATGGTTCCCAGAAGCTATGCTGGGTTTGATGGGACTTTGTCTTCTTTTCTTTTCCGTTGTATATATATTGTATTCTTGATAAAACAAACTCAATGTATTGTAACTTATTAAACAAGAAAATGCACAAATATTTTAGGTTAAACATCAATTAGTGGACTGATGTGTTGGTTTCACTCATCAAGTGTTTGAAAGAAATTGTGTGTAGAGAAAGAGAGAGAGAGAGAGAGAGAGAGAGAGAGAGAACAAGAAACTATGTGAGTGATGTTATTGACTCTCAAAAGTAGCAAAGTGCATTTCCTCTGCACTTGGAATAATATGTGACAAAACAAAAATGTAAACTACTACTCAAATTGATGACCAATATCATCAGACATATCACTCTCCTACTAATTGTCACCATTTTACAATAAAAACCTTTCTTCTTCTTCGTCATCATAATTTATGCTCCTCCTACACTGTGTAGTGCTGTTGGATCGTATCAATGTCTAGTCCTTTCAGCTTCACCACCGATTCAACGTGCCCCTTCAGGGTATGTAGCTCCCTTAGCCTGCAACCAAATCACAATTTAAACCACATCTCAGGATCATGATGGATACAATACATGAACAACCTTAACGTATATAGTGTTTTGTTTAATGTCTACTACATCTCACAGCTTATTAGCTTTACCTTGCAACCTCAGCACGTCTCTTGGCTTGCTCTGCAATCTCAGAAAGCTCTCTGTAGCTACTCTTTTCATTGAAGACGTTGTTGGCTTCTGGGGGCTGAAGACCGTGAAGAGTCCTTTGTGCAGCTGCCCATTGTGCTTCCCTCTCCTCTTTTCCGTAATCCTTCTTTGTGGTGAAGGCAGTCTGTTATCGCATCACATCAATGAATGAATGCAGATTAAAATGTGTATATCAATGAATGCCAATACACGTTTCTCAGAATATACCGAATGAATGCACACTCACCTTGTTCTCCAAAAGATTATCCCAAGCCTTTCCACTGAGAATGTAGCGGATAGCAAATTTGAGCAGATCAAGTGGAATATATGTCACCACACTGTAAAGCCATATAACACCAGCCCAACCCCATCCACATCCTTGAATTCGTGCAAAACTCCAATTTGCATACACAGCTATCAAAGTTGCCACCTTTCAATATTTGGAAGATAACAAGTGATCAGTTCATTAAAATATCATATTTACCAAGAGTTCGATGAAATCCCCACAAGTATTAGATCTAAACAGAAATCTATAGAAAAATGCTTACCAGCTGAGCAACTATAAAAGCACCAAGTAAGAGCATTCCAGGGCGCTCAACATAAGACCAGCTGCGAGACCTTGTAACAAAAATAAGGGCCTGGCTCACAATACTCACTTGCAGGTACAAGGCTGCCATCATTTCTGCAGGATTATTCCTGATTGGCCTCACTCCGAACTTATTCTGTATCATGAGAAATATCATAAGCTATATATAAAAAGAGATGAAGGTCTAATCATACTAACAGATGAAGCGTATATGTTCTCCTTACCGGGAAGAATTCCGTATCATACATAAGCCAAAAGAACACAACTGTCATAAGTGCCATGTAACCTCCGAGCACAATGCCAGTTGCAAAAATCTCTTTCAGTTTCCAGCTGTCTGGCAGTGGAGATGGTTTTACTCGGTCCTTTGATATAGTCATGATTGTCCCTACAAAGTACAATTTTGCACAAAATCACTCTCATAATAAGCTGAACAGTACAATTTAAAAGGAGCAACTAAGCATAAAGGTGTTATAAATAGACTTACCATCATTTAAGATGGCAATGATTAGAACCATGAAGGGTGCAAAGTCAAACTTCCATATCAATGCAATAAACATGAAGCCAAACTGCAAAATTGATAAATTATAATTATAAACAGTAATGAAAACACTTTATCATAACATTTACATCTCACAGTTAAGATAGACACATTACCACAATACGAATGGTAATTGACACTGCATAGATCTGCAAACAAGAAGAATTAGTCAGTTAGCATAAACATTCAGAGATACAGCAAGACTTCAAATTGTGGAGATAAGAACATGAAATGGACTAACAGTATAATTTTTCATTCTCTGGAAGATAGCTCGGCTGGTTAGCACTGCACTTATAATGACACTCAACCCGGGTTCAGTCAAGACAATGTCAGAAGCACTTCTAGCAGCATCAGTAGCATCAGCAACAGCTATTCCTATGTCTGCCTTCTTCAGAGCAGGAGCATCATTAACACCATCTCCTGTCATTCCACAGATGTGCTTCCGCTCCTGGAGCCTCTTTACAATTTCATACTTATGTTCTGTTGTATTGAGCAATAAAATAATAGGTTATTACCATATATATTAGTAAAAATTTCAACTGCTAAAGATATGTAGTTAGGAATGGAACAGTAATTAATTTCAATTGAAGTCTTTGAAACAAAAACGACAAAGGAGAAAGTTTTACTTTCTTTTAGGATTTTTGTAGTAATTCTAAGGGCCAGGAAATTAATATGTGAAAGCCAGAAAACATTGAATTCACTTTGATATTTGTATAATTCCCGTGCAAAAGAATAAAAAAAAACATGCATAATGTTAACCGTGCAGTAAATAGGCCCAAAACAAACCTGGGAATACTCCAGCAAATCCATCAGCCTTTTCAATCAACTCATCTATGGGGAGGGAAGCAATGGAAGCATCCTTGTCTTGGCCTAGCAATGAAGAAGAGGGATACATGTTTGTTCCCATTCCAAGCCTACGACCAGTTTCCTTTCCTATGGCAAGCTGGTCACCTACACATCAAGAACTTATAGAATTCAGGCAATGAGAGAATTATTAGCAAATAGTTGGCATAAACTTGTACGAGCCTTACCAGTAATCATCTTGACATTCACACCAAGGTTGAGCGCTCTTCTGATAGTTTCTGCACTGTCATGCCTGGGAGGATCAAAAAGAGGTAGCAAACCAACAAATTCCCATGGAGACCCTGGACTATCTTTTGATTTCTCAGGTACCGTCTGAAGGCATAACAAAGAACATAAATAAGAATAATTATTCAACTAACCATCAAAAGCAAGCACATCAAGGCAAAATTTGCAAACCTGTCTTGCAACAGCTAAAGATCGGAGTCCCCGTTCAGCAAACTTATCTATGACTGCATGAATCTTTCTCTTGACATCTTCTTTGCATTTACACAGTTCTATGATCTTTTAGAATATAAAAGAAACGGATCAGTAATAAATACCAACAACCAAAATTTATCAGTTCCTTTGTCAATATAATGAATGAATTATGATTACCTGCTCGGGGGCACCTTTACTAGCTCGGTGCCAATTCCCATCTGCATCAATGTATGTAAGAGCAGTCCTCTTGTCTACGGGGTTGAATGGAAGGAAATGAACCTCACGAATACCCGCTCGTGCCTGCCAAATATGAAAAGGACACACCTTAGAAATTGGAGTATAATTTCTTTTGAGGAAAAAAAAAACAAAACTCTAACAAATATATACCTCCTTCGGATCAGCAAGCATCCCCACAATTGCAGCATCTATGGCATCCTGATTCTCTGTTCTTGAAGCCCTTGCAGCGAGTAGCATAACATGCTCTTTCTCTACACCTTTAGCAAACACTTCAATTAGGTTTCTGTCAACACTCAGCTTGTTAAGGGTAAGAGTACCCGTCTTGTCACTACAAAGGACATCCATTCCTGCCATTTCCTCGATGGCAGTCATTCTTTTAGTAATGGCACCCTGCTGAGACAGCCTGTGAGAACCAATAGCCATAGTGACAGACAAGACAGTGGGCATGGCAATTGGAATTCCTCCAATCAAGAGAACAAGTAAATTGTCAATTCCATCTCTGTACTTGCGACGCTGTATCGGGTACATGACAATAAGCTCGATGACTATTCCAACAGCAATTGAGCAGATGCAAAAATTACCGATTGCTGTAAGAACTTTCTGGAAATGCCCAACCTGATTGGTGCTGTCCACCAAATGGGCAGCCTTACCAAAGAAGGGGTGCACACCAGTGGCAATTACAACTGCTTCAATTTCACCTTGTTTACATGTTGAGCCAGAGAATACTTCATCTGAAGGATTCTTGGTGACAGGTAGAGACTCTCCAGTAAGAGCTGACTGATCAATCTTTAAAGGATCACCCTCAAGGAGACGGGCATCAGCAGGAACTATGTCCCCCAATTTGATACTGATAATGTCCCCTGGAACTAAAATCGAAGCATCCTGCTCACTCCAACGGCCATCTCTGAGAACCTATACATAAACATTGCAAGACATTAAGTAGAATATTGGAGGGAAATTAAATATTTCATATAAAGCTACGCAAATAATTAATTTTCACCTTTGTCTTGGGGGCAAGACCAGCCATCAGGGCCGCTGCTGCATTACCAGCATTGTTTTCTTCAATAAAACTGATAGTTGAATTGATCACTAATAAGACAATGATCCCAACAAAGTCCTGCCAATCTGGAGGTCTTCCACCGCCGTTTGCCAATGCAATAGCCATCAACGCAGCAGCTTCCATCACCCATGACAAAGGGTTCCACATGAACCCCAAGAACTTGAGAATTTTGCTCTCCTGTTTGGAAAAGACTTAATCATCGTAATTTATTCTCTCACTTCAAATTTAGACATAAGAATTATGAGGTAAGGAAATCTGGTTATCTAGAAGAGGTAATAAAATGAACCTTCTTCTCTTCTAGCTTGTTTGGACCAAAAACTTGAAGCCTGTTGGCTCCTTCCTCTGATGTGAGACCCTGTCTGGTACATTTCAGCTGCTCAAACACTTCCTCTATAGGGATCCGTTCCTGTGAGCAATGATCATCATTAGTATTTCTAAAATATGAATGAACAGATAGTAAGTGTCACTTAATCTATCTAAATTCATATGCAACCTATTTACAGCAACAAATGAAGAAAGTCCTTACCAAATCTTAGAGGAACATTGCTATAAGTGTCACTTAATCTATCCAAAATTCAACTTCTACATTTATAATTGCCAATGGATGTGGCAGAAAATGAAACTTAAATTAGATAAAATTTAATCAAGTTGATGGCATAAGCTCCATTCATGATGCCAAACTTGATTAATTAGTTCAGGAGACAGCAACCTCAAAAGTAATAATTCACACTGTTTACAAGTCTTTTGCATTAACTACCTAACCATCAGGTACAAAAGTGGCAGCACCTAGAATACAGAAATCTTAAATTTGCAATGATTATCACTAAAGAATTCAAATTATTACTCTAATAATACTCCATTCATGTTACACCCTCCTGGCATCTTGTCCTTTGACAATTAAAGTTCTCATTAATAAGACATTTCGGGTAGGCATGCATACGAATTTAAATACGAAACAAGATAAATGCTCCGATTAACAGCCTCAACATTCATAACACAGAGATCTACAACTAATAATTGAGATCGGGCCATTGCTTTAGTAAATCTTCTCATAAAATAGCAACATCTAAGATTCTCCAATATAAATAACACATGGGAAAGAAACGTCAACTTGAGCATATGTGTCAACAAAACAATGTCACAAAAGTCAAATTACTCGTCCCCTATGACATAGGTACACTTGAAATTAGTCATCCCAAAATTAAGTATTTCTGACTTCAGCACAGTTCAAATTAATTAATAATTATATAAGAATCTGAGACAAATAAAACTATAACTAAAACAACAGAGTACAGTAGTACTACGGAAAAAGCCCCACATCTGCCAAATCACAAAATTAACACACAAACTTCACAAGCACAAATTAGCAACATATTTAGTGTACAATATTAAAATCTATATTACATGACAGTACATATGATTAAAAAACAGTATATATTCTATAGGGAAAAGAGAGAATATTATACTAAACATAAATTAGTACACGCAAAAACTATTTGGTCTGGAAAATAAATTATATATAAATAGTCTAATTTTAATTAAATTCAACCGGTCATCTTTGATCATCCCTTGTCAGCCACGTTTGTTTCTTCAAAAGGAGCGTGCGTTGTCTACACACCTATTTCACGTGATCTGGTGCGTACATCTCACGTTCTTTATCATAAAAGCACATAACACCAAAATGATTTTTAGGTTTCATTTTTACTCATTTTCCAGTAAAAAACACCTTTTATGAAATTAAAAAAAACGTCAAGAAAGGTCAGCTTCAATCAGAACCGTACACGAGTAGCAGAAAAAATACGGCACGGTGATCGGAGAATTGGCCGATTAAAAACCTTCTGCGGTCCGGCTCCGCCGCCGAACGGAATATTCGTGAGATAAAAATAATATCTTAAACGGAAAAAAAGGAAAGCGAAAATAATCCTAAATGGACTGAGCGACTCAATCAACGGAGATTCAACACAGATACAAACCCTATCATGATCATCGGCTAGACATAAAATCCACTTCCTCAAAAGACGACGCGTTAAACGAATCAGAATCGATTATCTCAGAAAACAGAATAATCAATTTTCCGAGCAAACAAACAGACGGAAAGTAAGAGCAAAAGGAGACGGCGGGAGGTTATACCAGATCAACAGACTCATTCTTGATCTCCTCGAGACTGATGGCCTTGTCGCCGCCCATCTTCTCCGACGACGGAAGAAAACGAACGGAGCTCTGGTGAATAAACAGAAATCGGCAAAAAGGACTGTTTGGCTAGAGTGTCATGGGCAGAGAGAAAATGCGAGAAAGTGAGAGAAAAGGTGAGAAACTGTGAAATAAGGATGGAGAGCTCCAACTCAGTCTCGGCCATCCATTTATATATACACCTCCTTTGGGCCCCACCCCACCCCATACCCTTCTCTTCTTTTGTGCCCCTCTTTGACCTTTCTTCTCTTCACGCTCCTTACCCGGCGCGTGTTTCTCACGTACCGAGAGATTGCGCCGTGCTAATGTTGTGTATGTGTGTCCTCAATAATTATACCCGCCAACCCAACCAATAATTGTAAAGAAAACGTTTCCTTATTTTTCACTTTTTACAACTTTAACATTATTATTTTTTTAAACAACTTTAAAATTATTTTTAAGCAAATTATAGGAAGAATCTTTTGTGCTAATTGTTTTATTATTATTATTTAAAGAAAATATAGTTTAATCCAAGCAAATATGTTAAGCCATTAATGAGGTTATGACGCATAATTAGAATTATATATCTATCAGGTCGCTTCGTTTCCACAAATATATTTATTAAATTTGATTGTGGTATCATAATTTAATTTGTTTGGCTTAGATCATATTTCTATTTCTCTTAGGAATTGATTTTTTTTAAAATTTAAATAAATATCATTCAATATTCTCTTATATGGCCAATGAGACTAAGCTTGTGCGAGAGATCGATTAGATTTAGTCGTTTGTTTAGAAGAAAAAAACGTTATACAAATTGTTATCTTGCAGTTGGTGATACAAAGCTCTCATTATAAACCTTAAAGTTGTATTGTAGGTCTGACAAATATTAATAGGTTCAAATAATCAACATATATAGATGTTATTACTATTTATTATCACTTCGTGATTCCTTCTCTTTTTTATTTTTCTTAGTTTGAAATAATTTGTAGCGTTAAATTAAAATTTGTTTTGGTTTATAATAACCAATATAATATCACAGTTGACCCTAACAGATATGAGTCGAGTTCATATTCAGACATACATATTTTTATTCTATATGGTACATGATTATAGTTTCACAATCAACCTATAGTCTGTAGACCCATATAGGATATGGTCGACATCATATTTAAATATACATATTTAACACCATCATAGTTTCACGGTCAACGTATGGCCGGTACACTTATATGTGATATCGGTCAATCTCATTTTTATCGTAATGTTCGTATATTTCCCTATGTTGATCGTAAAAATGATAAAGTAGGTTAACTATTGAACATACTTTTAAGTGGTAATGACAGATGGGAGCCCATTTTTCAGTTCTATAACACATAATGCACTTAAGTTTTAAAATGTAGTTTTGAGAATACCTTACTTATTTGCACATCCATAACGGAAAATTTTAAAAAAAATAGATCATGTGTCTTGCACATGACCAATTATTTTCTTATGTCCCAAAATACCCTTGTCTCCGTGGGAGACCATTCTTCAATGAATTTCATCCACAAGCCAAACCACTGTGTGTCTTCTCCTTCCTTCCTCCGCCGTTAGACATGTTGTCGGAGCTCCGCACTGGATTTCTTCAGATCTGAGTTCAAGCTCGAAACAAGATGACCAACATCACAGAGAACGAAATAAAACCTCTTCGATCTCCTGCAGACTTGAAATTTTGTTTGTGCTTTCAATTTGGGTTCAATATTTTAATTTGTGTTTAGAGCCTTGTGTAAGACTTCAACTTTAGAAATTTGCTGGACACTTTAGAAAGAATAGCCATTGATTTTAGTTGATAATAAAAAATAGGCTTTTAGATTAAAACAAAAATATATTGATCTTATTCACGAACTCATCCTTATTGGACCTTGCTTGTCTTTTTTTTTTTTTATTAAGTTTTTGCAGGTCACTTGAAGAACTTGAAGTTTTTTTGTTAAATGGGTTTTGAGTTTCAGTTTGCAAACACGAACTCGAAATTTAATTTTGATTTGCAGAGTCCAGCAAACTTTAGTGATCTGGAAAATCCAGTTGCCGGTGGTCGAAAATTTCAAGGTTTGAAGTTTACAGCTGCTGAATACTTG
>JAYMTA010001504.1:0-19751 GCA_036897625.1 Pelargonium cotyledonis
TAGATAAATTTGAAAACAAGTTGAGGGTATAATAGTAATTTATCATTAAAAATTAATTTTTTTATTGCCACGTCAACATAGTTAACAGAATCTGTTACGAGAATTAACGATATGGACTTTTGCGGTACAAAATGTAAAAAAGTGGACCGTGAAAGATTAAAACAAAGTTTAGGGACCCTGGTGGAATAAAGTGGATAGTTCAAGGACCCCAACGGATCTTTTACCTTTAGGGTTTTGTGGAGCTGAGTACGAGCCACGTCTAGATTGAGACGACGCCGTTTCTGCTGTTTGAATTGTTGGGCTCTCCTATTGGGTTATAAGAGATTTGGGCCTATTTATTGGGGCCTATTCGGGCCCACTTTTAATTAATTTTTTTTACTTGTTCACTTCATGCATGTGTTTTACATATACTTTTTTACTGACAAATGTTGACGAATTTACATTTTCAGGCAAATTCGAGCTATAAACAAATCCAAATTGAAATGAAAATTTTGATTCTCGATTTTTGGTATTACATATATAACCTAAATATGATATTTTTTAAATAGATTTTTGTGCGCGTTAAGTGTTGAAAGTAGAATGTACTAGAAATATGATATGGACAAACATTATAGTTTATATCAATTTTTCCCGTAAAAAAACGCCCATGTATTTGTGGAACAATTTTTCATCAGTTCTAATGTGTCGTTGCTCAGTAAGAAAAGATTGCGCCAGTAAAAGGTTACAAAATAGGAACGCGTGTGTTTCGGCCCACATTAATAATAACATGTTTTTCCTCATTACCAAAAAACTCAAAAATCAGGACCTAATTATCCATCTTATCTGCCAAATCCAAGAGTACATGATCCCTATAGAACAATATATAGAGACTAACATGAGGGGCACAAATGGAAGCTTTTCACCAAATACCAAAGGATGCAAAACTTGACCCCATATTTCAACAGCCAAAACACCCATCAGATAAACCTTTTCAACCCGTCCGATACCAAACTGCCCTTTCGCGAACCCTAGCGGCTGCTTACCCTTCTTCTTCGCAGGTGTAGTTTCTTTACTAGCAACGTCCTCCGAGAATTTTGTCGTAAAAGCAAACCACATGACAACAGCATGCAATAGCAACATAACAACTTTAATCGGATATTCTTGTGCTTCGAAAAGGAGCGGGAACAATGAATAGCAGGAAACTGCACATATAGTCATCGGAATTGAAAAGACAAATTAGATGGAGAAACTTGAGAATAAAAGTAAGGGCTTTGCCGATTCCTCGATGTAAAACATATAGTACAATGGAGCAAACTTTTCAACTTTATCTTAACATAATCAATATTAGGAATTTCAGAAACCTACTTTGCCCAATCAACGATACACCTGGTTCTGCCATCAGTCCTACTTGCTTTTTTTACATTTTCAACTCTACACAAGAAAACAGTACCGCCAATCTGCTTAATTTGGAAAGAGAAATTTGCAATAAAAGAAATCAGGCATTGAGTATACTCAGCAACGCGGGCAGCGGGCCTAAACGGGATGGGTAAAAAATCACATGTGTTCTTATCGAACTACATTTTGTTAATCCTAAAGCGTCTCGTCACTTAGTGAGACAGGTTAGAACTGATAAAGAGTTGCTAAATAAGATGAGTTTTTTGGTCCAGCCCCTGGCCCATATCGCCAAGTATAGCATTGAGCATCGCTATTCCAGAAATATGGTTATGAGCTACGTTACACATTTACTATAGCACGATATATGTTCAGAAGGAAAAAAATGAGATGTAAGAATATCATAAATGCACCTAACAAAAACAAAGGCAAAACATGGTTCTATTTTTCCCCGACCCTCCTACTAGATGGTCAAAGAGTTGAAACAATGAAGAAGAAGCATACCTATTGACAGCAAGAAGTAATGACTCGCATTCTCTGGACTTCTCGCGGCAACAATAGCAAGGGGAATGAGAAAATGTAGAGATGCCTTTTCATGAACATGCCATCCGAACAAAAAACCGCAAGTGTAAGCATAGGCTATCCATCTAGCAATCATCCTTGGTTGGGGATCCCTCCAAACCTTCACAAGACAAGGCGTTAAGGCAAGCAGGACCATGATGAAGGTTGTCAAGGGAGTAACCTGCAATTACATGAATTCCAACATACAAGATTAAGCATTACCAACATTCGAAAACTTTTTACCCGTCATGTATTATATAATTTAATAGTTAACATCAGGTTTATTAACGAACTACAATCATCTTAGTGAATTCAGAATTACCTGAGGTAATACAGCAAAAGGCGAGGAATCCCCAACTAGCCCACCAGTAAATGAAGCTGCTGGCGCCTGGATGTTGAACCCAACTTTTCTGAATAAGAAGTAAAAGCCCTTATCTAATAAAATATAGAAAACCCAAAAATTAGGGGCCCAGTATGCATGGCATAGTCCCCTGCCAAATGGAAACATGCGGTGGATGACTTGTTGAATCTGCAATATATAAATTGAATTACAAATTTGTTGGAGAAACATAACTGATAGTGTTGGCTCAGAAGTCATTTTTTAAGCATGAAAAAGGGTTCATAGGGAATTATTTTACAACAGTTGGACTTCTTAAGAAAAATGACACTTATATATCTCTATTGAGGTACCATGCCAAATGTGTCACTGTAGAACCAAGGACTCCAAAAAATGTTCAAGCACAAGAGGACACCCCAGCATGTAAAGCGAAGATACACAAATGTCAGCTTAAAAAGACACACATCACTATTATTAGAGCATCTAAGGCCATTATTTTGCCATCAATTTGTTGGATATGCAAAAGTAGCACTGGTGGATTGCAACAATGGATGCTAGCCTAAGACTGAAGTTCCCAGGTGCAGAGTTTTAAATTTCCAGCTAAAGAGGTTATGCCAGAAAAGGTAAAAATTAAAGCAAAACAACTAAAGGAGCCAATGGAAACTATCGCTGAGTTAGTAAGTCCAGCCAAGTTCCTGAGGTCAACAAAATGACAACCATAGGTTCTTATGAGTGAATTTCCCTTCAAACATACAGCAAGCTTTTAAATATCCAAATAAGATCAAAGAAATCAAAACTTGTCACATCTAAATGCCTAGAACTCTTTGATCTTGTACAATAATCATTGTGTAATGGATAAACTCAATAAAAAACAATGTACCATGTAAATCTAACATAGAGAACCCACGTCAACACAAAGAAAAGGAATGAAATTTACATAAAACTTTAAATAAGAGCACAGCAATTAATAAGAAAAGAAGTAACATTACCTGCCCATAATACAAAAATGGACCAAAGGAAGCTGCAAAAACAGCCCCTACTACAGTCCCAATTGAACAGAGGCGCCAAAAACCTCTCACCAATCCTCTTTTCCAGCAATAATGCCTCAACAAATAGACAAAATAAATAGGCGCTGCTACTGCGAACAAGTGCTTGAAACACAACAAAACCGCAAACCAGAAGCCCCCTATCAGATTCTTGTCTTCCTCCAAATACGAAATTGATAACAGCAAGAACCCTAGCAAAAACCCATTGTACTGGAAATGGATATGGTCCACAATCATCAACCCAGGTGACCAAACAATCAATACCCAGATCACAATCCGCCCTTTGAAATCCAACAAATTCCGGGTCAATCTGTGAACTCCATATAAAAGCCACAAATCTGACAAAATCACGGTGATCCGTTGAAAGTAAAGCACAGTGTTTGAGCTGTAGTTTTGACCTTCTAGAAGGTGGATGATCTTGGGGTCAATGAGGTTGGCAGGAATGGAGAGCAAGCGCTCGAAGAAGGCAAAGAATGGAGGGTAGTCAAGAGTCCAGGGGCTGGACTCGTCGGAGTACCATTGGGAGAGAGGGAGAGAGTGCGTTACAGCGAGCCAGTTGCGGTGGACTTCGAAATCTGTGCTGTGATAGGAGGGGATGAGGAGGAGCTTGATGCAGGCAGCTATGCCATAGAACCATAGCAATTGCTTCAAATGGTTTGGCTTGGTCTGTATCGGTGCTTCCATGGAGGAAGGAGATGAGGAAGACGAGAAGCAGATCCGCTCCATTTACTTCTGCTTGGTAAGCTACTTGTTTACGCTTTTGGGAACCCCCAAAATGCTACTTGTGCGGATTTGACCTATGTTACCATAAATATTATTCATCAATTCTAGTTCGACTCCAAATTGTTATCTCTAGTTACTGGCTTTCAATATTCATTCATTATACATCGGCGGTGAATTGATGTACAATCAAATTCGAAGATGAAAAAATGGCATTAAATTGTTTCCGAAAATATACTGTTTTCGGTATGATTAAGAGTTTGATTTTACAAATTCAAAGTATCGAATTCCACAATTGTTTAATTATGGATTATTTGTTTTTATAGAAACATCAATTTCAAAATCTTTAAAGCTAAAAATATGTTGAAACTAAACTCAGCAATTACTTGATTGTCAAACTAATTTGAATAGAAACACTTATGAGCAATACACAAGAACTAAAAGTCATCAATAGAACAAAACTAAAGAACTTCATTAACAAGACTTAAGTAGCAAATTGCACCTAAAATAAGTTAATGATTCTTCTTCTAACAAAGTTTAATTCACGGAGATTTCTAATGTTCATCGGTCAAAGCTACGTCGAATACAACAACATATTAGGATTTTTCGCTCTTCAATACCATTCCAATTCATGCATTTCTATTCACTTTTCCGAGGATTGACACGAGTTTAGAAACCGTTAGAGGCTTCTCTTGATAGTCATCAAGACCCGCTTCCATGAATTCCTGCTTCTCTTGTTCCAAATCACGTGAAGACACACCAGCAATCATGCTTCTGATGCCCATAGCACGCAACTTTCTCGTTGCCTGCAAAGAATAAGAAGATAACACCTCATTATCCGTCCTAATCGACCGAGACTTTTTGCCTTCGAAAGACGAAAATGAGTAAATAATTACCTCAATGCCATTCATGATGGGCATGTCCATGTCCATGAGAATGAGATCAAAGATTTTTCCAGAGCCATGGACATCAATAGCTTCCTTGCCATTGCCAACAACTTGATTTTCAATGCCAAGATTATCCAAAAGCCTATGGTGAATGGTTTGGATAAATATGCTATCATCAACAATAAGAGCTGTCTTTTTGGTCCCCAAATTTGGCATGCCATTGTTTCCATTATCTTCAATATTCATCATCTCTACCTTCCAAGAAATTTCCTTGCTAGCTACTACACACAAAAATGAAAAAACAACACCAATGTCATTAAATAAATTCACCATAATAAACAAATAAAAACAAAATAGTTATCATCACAAGAGGTCGAGTTGAGTCCTAATCTATCTTCTAACCGTGGTTAGAAGAAAAATAGTATATTAATTGTTGGTGTTGTATTCAAGACTTTCATTTTGTGGAGAGAAAAAGTGATCGTTGATCATAACATCTCCAATTGCAATTACTTGCTCTCGTTAAAAGCGTGGAAAAAAGAAACGGGGAAATTTGAATTCATTAAAGAAGATGAGAAGGTAGTGGTGAATCTCAAACCAGGACGAGAAGGTATTTTCAAGTCTACATAGTTCGAATTCAAGACTTTTCAACAAACTATTTTTGCGTGGTAATGACAAAGAACATAAAATCGATCGTAGGAAAGGAAATGGGAGAATTTGTGTACCGTCAGAGGGTGGGAAGGAGTTTTTGAGGCTATAGACTTCGGATTCAAGACGTTCTAACAAACTACTAATGTATAATACAAACATCAAATAATCGCTCGTTGATTCTAATATCTGCATCTGCAACTTCTAACGTGTAAAGATGCATAAAAGAAAATATGGGAAATTTTGTATACCTTGGGAGGATGAGAATTGAAGAATCTTCTTGAAGACTAGACCAAGATGTTGGAGAAGAAGAAGATGGAGGAGATTGATGGTTAAATGGTATGGACATGAACATGGTGGTGCTTTTTGAGGTTGTGGGTATAAGAAATTTTTTTTTTGCAGAGAGTAGAGAGAGAGAGAGAGAGAGAGAGAGAGAGAGAGTATCACTTTGGATTGTGTTGAAAATCAGAAAATCTACAATTTTGTTGATCTTTTCCCAACTTAGGTTGATACATTCAAAAAGGAAGAAGCTCAAGCTTCCAAGGCTTCTCTCACAAAAAGTGGAAATTGGAGATTTTAAAGGCTTTTCTTTTCTGATTTTTATTTATTATTTATTTTATTTATTTATTGGGTATTAGAAATTAGAAATTGGGTATATGAAAAATATAAAAAAAAATAAAATTTGACATCACTCACAGATTGTGCCTAGCCAGGCTGGTATTGGGTAGAGAAAAAGATTTTGCTTGCTTGAAAGTTATGTTTTGTTCATTTTTAGTAAAAGATTGTGGCACAATCAACTTGTGTTTTTGAATTATGATTGTGTTTCGGTACAAAAGCTTGTAATATCTATGAGATTTTGAGGAGATTTTAGTATAGTTTTTAGTAAATAAAATTAAAGAATTTTATATATTAGATGGAGATAATGTATCAATCGAGATTTTCGTATGATGTATAGAGCAAACTATTTTCGTAAATATATATGTTAAGATATTTAACTATGATATTGTTTTAAGCAAATCATGGTATCCAAAATATTTTTAGGATATCAAAATTATATTTTGTGAAAATCAATTAAGCGTCTAATTCTATTGATTTATATAAAATAAAATCTATATAATGTTTAGAATATGGTAGCAATCAAACTTTTTTGTGTGAAGAAATTTTAAATAAATTTATTTATGCTAAATGACATGAAGCACCTAACCTTTCTAAAAGAGGGTAAGTCACCATAAATTATTCAACTTTCATTTATGTCCTTTCTATTTTTGGAATTCTCTTACATCATCATATCCTTATACTAAACAATTATTTGATTGTATTTAATTAATCAAAAATCTTTCCGTCTACTATGGAATGAACCTTTTTACTTTCCACCACAAGCAAGATATATGTAGGATGATTTTTTTTACAAACATGTGTATTTAAATTTCACTTCGGCATTCAAAAGAGTTTGGGAGAAATTGGACCAACGAGCAGTCCGGAAACAAAACCCGCCTCAAGGGACAAGAGTAAGCTAAACATTGTCTCACATCCTAAAAAGCAACCTCCCTAGGTGCGTGCAACAATATCCAGAACTTATTCGCTAAGATAGAGTCATGCCTGGAATAAGTTACATAAGGTGGAACAATTGAAGGTAGGTCGATAGAAAAACCAAACAAGACAAGAGGACGTCACAACAACTTGACAAGCAATGTTCCTCTAAAGCTTTTAGGTTGAAGTAAGCAGAAGTCGGGTGTCTAGAAATGGAACACATGGAAATCAACTCAAGAGCTAGTGACATTGCTTCCCTCAGGACACTAACGTAGTCTATATGATTGAGGTACGTAACGTTCACGCAAATTATCGCTAGTGCCACAATTGATAATTCATCAACACCTTATTATATTTCATCAACTACTCTACTCATGTCGCCAACCTAATAAACTGATTGGTTGAGCTATTCAATGACACTCACACGGATAATTTTCAAATCACCATCTAGTATAAAAGACATGATTAAAATGGATTCATTTGACTACACCCCATTTCTCCAATTATAAAAGAAAAAGGTCAATACTTTTACAACAGAAGGTCCAAATTGAATATTGATGATGCCTAACAAACCACTTGTTCTTGTTTAGTGTCTTCTTTGCCAATGGTAGATTGATTGAAGCATGAGCCTAATGGAGGTCACCTATTTGATATGATATCAGACAAAATCCTATGAGATGTTGATGTTAATTGTTTTATGTTACTATCATCCTTTGCTTTTAGGTTTTTCATGCCCATAACATTAAAGTACCTCTTTAACTTGTTTACCCCAAAACAAGAAATAAGGAATCAACCATGGTTGTGAACCATTTATTCCTTGCCCTAAATCGGTTCAAATTTATTTCCCGCAACGTGAATGTGTTACAGCGAGTACTACTGTTGTGTTTTTTCCAATGCAAATCAAAACATGTGATGTCGTGGGTCATATGTCGTCAACTTTAGTGTAACAATGGAATGATGTGTCTGTCTTGAATTTGAGGTATTTGAGGTTATTACAAAAACCTAGTATCATTAGACAAGTGAGATTTTCACTAATAAGGTATGGTTTTGTGAATTGCCCAAGTTTTCCTTGTTTCACACATATTGGAGTAACTTCTAGGCTGGCACGTACCTATATGAGATTTTCTTGCATTTTAGTGAGGATTTGAATTTCAAGTCTATTCCTTTTTGTTGAAATTGCTACCAAAAGTTGAATTTGCCATTTGAATTTTTATTTTTGATTATATGAGTACATGACCCAATTACTCATCAAGTCAATGACTTGAGTCATTGAGTAAACTACTATTTGTTTTTGGGTTTTTTGGGAGTGTCTCTAACCCTAATTTATGGGTTAAAAGGTGTTATTTTAGTCCCATAAATTATTTATTTTATTTTAATTTGATATTTAATTTAATATTTATTTGAATTTGTTCTTTAAATTGTCTATGTTATAATTTGATTACAAACTATGCCAATTTGTATGAGTTTTGTCAATTTTAGTTGATGCGAAAAAAAAATTATGGACAATTTTTGTCAATTTTTGACTTAAGCTAACTGAATTGAAATAATAAAATTGTAATTTTTAAGCAGCTTCAATGTTTCACAATAAAATAAAATAAAAAACCTTACAATGTAAAGTTTATAACGAAACAAATGTTTCACACCTATAAATTCATTAGAGCAAGTACGAATATTAACTAAAACGTCAAACATTCTCATTAGTTTGACTAAGTCTCGGCCATTAATTTTTTACCAAGATTCCATTTTCTCAATAATGAATAGCACAACAAACAAACAAAACACAATAAAGAAGACACCATTTCATTCATTAAGTCTAAAAGCCACATACATTGACCCATGATACTATAGCTAAAGCATTTTATTTTTCAAGTAAGGCATGTTTTTTTTGTTAATTAAAAAAAAAAAAAACAATAGCATCAAGAATCAAAACATATGAACCCAAGACACTATTAAAAGTACTGATATATTGTGGCCCTCTAACCAAAAACCCAGAAAATTAAATTAAACATGACTCAAAGACATTGATTAAAGGTTCTGATGAAACCTCGGACGCCAAACAAAAACCAATGGAACTGAATCAAACATGACTCGAGACAAGAATTAGGCGCTGATATAAAGCTCCGATGGCTGATGGCTGGTTTCTGGCTTCAACTCAAAGCAGATTGTCAATTTCAATCAGAATGTCCATTAACTTTCTGGGTTGAAGCGGTTTTTCAATGTACTCGTCAGCGCCAGCCTCTAAAAAGTCCACGCCCAAAAGATTGAACGGAGCACCCGACACAGCAAGAATTTTGCTATGGAAACCCATAGCCCTAATCCGGCGGATGGCCTATCATAAAACATATGTGCAAGAGAATATTGATTAATTAACTATGTTTCTCGGCGCATCAATAATGAACAGATGCTTCTTAAATGCCCAAATCTTGGGATAATCTTCTTACCTCAGCACCATCCATTTCGTGCAGATACATGTCGATGAGGACAAGGTGGAATATTTCACCATCAGCAAACATGTCGACTGCAACCCTTCCACTTTCTATGCCCACGGTATCAACGCCAAACCAATGCAGCAGCGACCTTTCAATGGAGCTGCTAGTGCGATCGCCATCAACTACAAGCGCGTTGATCCTATTCTTCAAGACTAAGAAGGGGAGTCCACTTCGTGGGTTAAGGTCTCCAGAGCCCGCCCCACTTCCCTTGCTGTCCGCAGCAGAACTCACTTCAGTAGATTCACAAGGAGGTGCCATTTCCCACAAAATTCGTATTAGTCCTAAAGAAACACAAGATAGACAGTAATTGCATTAGGGGTGAAGAAATTGACAATTTGAGACCCCAAAAAACAGAATAAAACAGATTAAAACACAAAATCATAATTTTTAAAACCACTGCATCCTAATTTTAAAAGCTATACCAATTAAAACCAGGTTATGATCTACCGACCAAATCAATGGAGTGCATGAAGGGATGATTAGTATTCACACAAAATAAGAACGTGTGAATAAAGATTAATTTATACGATAACCAGAGCAATAAATAACCGAAAGGCTTAGCTAGACAAGAAGAAATGTAATCGCAGAATAAAGATGAAATGCGCTAGCATTTGAGGGGGGGAAGCACAGAACATTGAGAAAAGGAACTATCACAAGCATATCAACAGCAGTAAAAAGGCATGAGTGCTTACAGGTTACAAGCAAACTCAATTTAACTTTATGACAATACAGGGGCCTAGGCATTAGTTTAAATAGCCAGTACCGCCCACGTATTACAGAGGGAGGAGATAAGAATGAATTAAATGCCCCGAGATGTTCGGTTATGTGGCAATGTTTAGGAAGGTCAAAATCACATTTTGGTAGATGCAGATTTTTTCTCATTTTGGCAGATGCATGAATTTGCTAGCACCTTTTCCTAATAATTGCATTATTTTAAGATTAGAATCTTATTAATCATCAGTCACGTGGCAAGCGTGCTAGGCTAAGGTTCACTATGTACACTGTGTCATAATCGTTAGGTTGAAAAGTCCAAATTATTCCATCAATTAATACAGGGATCACCATAGGAGATTAGTTTGTTTTAATATCTTTGAGCAACTAATGTGCCTTTTGCCACTCAGTCTACTTAGAAGACATATAATTGAAGTGTTCAAGCAACCTAGAAATGGGTTTGTTATTACTATCACTTAAAAACTCTTTAAACCATTAGCATAAATTAACATTAATGTCTTCCTTAAAAGACATATCTATGCAAATTATGAAGTATATGCATATGACCAAACCTTTTATAATGAGGTCAATAAGACCGCAAATTGATGAACCAAAAGATTATTGCCTATATGGTGATTTGAGCATAAAAAAATCCTAAAATATCAACAGAATATCAAACTAGTCACCACACTAAAGAATATGAAATCAAATAATTTATTTGAGTGAAGGGTAGAGAGAAGCTAATATAATTAGGGATCTCATATCCCAATCACAAGTCACAACATGTTCTCACAAAAGCATTGAAAAACCACACATTGAAACAATTTGAAGTTAATGACAATCTGATATACTAGTTGGGCGGTTGGGACCTACATCTATCAGATTAGGCCTATGTGGCCTATTTTAAGTTGTCTCGCCCTTAATCCTTAGTCCACGTGTAAGGCCCATTGTATTGTCGACACTACATATGAGGAGCAATGCAGTATCACATATTGTAAGGCCCACTGGCTGTTTAAAAATCTAATTGAATAAGGCCGCATTTAGATTAACTTGAAAGCAATGTGAATAAAGAATAGCGTATATCCCTTTTTTGCGAGTAATTAAGGAACTATGCGCTATTTGTTATATTCTCATCCCCGCCAAACTAAAAGGGAAAGAGATGCCCGTTACCAAGTGGATAAATTACATTGCTTTGAACACAAGACAATATTGCATATAAGGCAGCGGTTGGATTTAAAATAAAAAACTCCCATTCTCGATTCATGACCATTTTTTAAAATTCAAACATAAACAATGTGAATCAAATTTCCATTTTGACACTTGATTTCCACGAATCCAACTGCTAGACACAATAACAGTAATGCCATTCTCAATCAACAGCAACATTTATGAATTGTCAGCAGATTATACATGCATACCATACCAAATTCAATACCAATGCAACTTCATAGATTTAAACATTTATATCATGCAAATACAAAACAAGAATCAAACTACAGAATTCAATTTGCTTGGTAGCAACTTACTTGAAGAACAGCTCGTGTTCATTTCCATGAACCAGATTAAGGCTATGGGGTTCATTGCAAGATTCTTGCTGTGTCAGGTGCTCCGTTTGATCTTTTGGGAGAGGAATTCTTAAGAGGCAGGCGCTGACGAGTACATTGAAAAATCACTGGAACCAAGTCGATGGACATTCTCGATGAAATTGAGAATCTGCTCTGAATTGAAGCCGAAAACCATCCATCAACCCTCCAGAGCTCTCCATCAGCACCTAATTCGTGATTCGAGTCATGGATTTAGGGAAGAAGAAAGTGAAAATGTGATTTCTGGTGAGTTCTCAGTGGGGATTAGGGTTTATAGTGTCACCGAGTAGTGAACCTTTTATAGTTTCTCTTTCTGGAAAGAAAATGAACTTTGGGAGACCATGAAGGATAGAGTTAGGGTTAGAGCTGACAATTGGCCGACGGTCTGCGGGCTATCGCTTACTCGTTTTGAAATTAACGGATTATTAGTGTATTATTAATAACGAAAAGTGGCCCAAAAGCTAAATGTACTTTTAGGTCGACCCATTTGGCTCGTGCCCCTGGGCCCTTTATTTGTCAATATTTTATGGTGTTATTAACGGAATGAACTTTCCTTATCATAGTGTATTTATAGGGGATCCATCTAGCCCTAGTTTACATAAGAAATGAAAATGATAATTGAAAAATGAGTTCATAGTAGTTTTGAACATGTTGAGTTTGGAGATTTTATAGTAAATTTTTATTTGAGAAAAAAAGAAACCGACATGCTCAAACATGAGATCTTGATTGACCAAGTGAAATCAACCACTTGCCTTACCGATCACCATCAAGGCTCAAACCTAAGACATTTAGGGACTAAATGATATCAATCACTTGCACACAAAGATTTATAGTTTGTAGGTCCTAGTAATTTTGAATGTAACACTCATAAGTAGATTGATTTAGACTGTTGGTTAGGCTAGACTGGTCTGTGTTTTATTTCGGATTTGGTGTTTGCTGATATTGATGAATTAGAGCATCAGTTCAAGGTATCACAAATGTTCACTGAGTCTCATTCATTGACTTTTGTATGATTCCTTTTTTTTTTCTCATTAATGAATAACACAACAAACAAACAAAACACAATAAAGAAGACCTGATTAATTCATTATGTAATTATAAATAATAAAAAATTAATTCATTATGGCTAAAAGCAGCATACATTGACCTTCGACACTAATGCAAAAATAATGTTTACTACAAACCAAAACACTGGAAACTGAATCAAACATATGACCCAACACACTAATTAAAACCCCAGAAATCTGAATTAAACATGAATACAAGACACTGATTGAAGATGCTGACGAGCCTCCGACGCCGAACAAAAATGCACAAAACTAAACCAAACATGACTCTAGAAGAATCAAGGGCCAACTGAGAGCTCTTCAGGTTGACGGTCGGATTTCGCCATCAATCAGAGCAGGTTGTCAATTTCAATCAGAATATCCATCAACTTTTGGGGTTGAAGAGGTTTTTCTATGAATTCGTCAGCGCCGGCCACCAAAAATGCCTCACCCAATAAATCGAACGGGGCACCCGATACAGCCAGAATCTTACAATGGGTGCCCATGGCCCTAATATGGCGGATGGCCTGTCATAGAACATATGTGCAAGAAAAAGGCTGATTAATTAACTATGTTTCTCGGCGTACCAATAATGAACAAATGCTTCTTAAATGCCCAAATGTTGGGGATAATATTCTTACCTCAACACCATCCATTTCGTGCAGATACATGTCTGAGGACGAGGTGGAATATTTCCCCATCAGCAAACATATCGACAGCAACCCTTCCACTTTCAATGCCCTCGGTATCAACGCCAAACCAATGAAGCAGCGACCTTTCAATGGAGCTGCTAGTGCGATCGCTATCAACAACAAGTGCATTGATCCTGTTCTTCAAGACTAAGACAGGGAGTCCCTTGAGGCCTCCGGATCCCGACCCACTTCCCTTGTTGTCCGCAGCAGAACTCACTTCAGTAGATTCATAAGTAGGTGCCATTTTCTCCACAAAATTCTTAATATTCCTACCATAAACACAAGATAGATGATGTAATTAAAGGTGAAGAAATTGACAATTTAAGGAAAAACAAACAAAGCGAAATAGACAAATACAATCTAAACTTCACAAGGTACCACTGATTTAAAATACTACAAAACAATACCAATTAGAAGAATGAGCCGCACACACGCACATACACACAATATCAGTACATATATGAATGTAATTAAATTTCTCTTCTATATGCCTCACTAAGTTATGAACTAATGACCAAATCAATGGAGTGCATCAAAGGATGATTAGTAACCACACAAAAAGGAACGTGGATATAAAGATTAATAAATACAATGATATAAAAAAAAAAAATTGAAAGGCTTAGCCATTCAAGAAAAAATGTATTTTTTTTTTTTTTAAAAAAACTAACTGGTTGAGCTACACAATAGGGGGTAGCTCTCCCCTTTAAACCCCCCCCCACCCCACCCGCCGCAATGAGATTTGAACCCACGACCTCCCACATGGAGATATGTGTTCTTGACCATTGCGCCATCCCCTAGGGGACATTCAAGAAAAAATGTATTCACAATAAGAAGATGAATTGTGCAAGCATTTGAGAGGAAAAAAACACAGATCAGAGAGAAAAAGGAAGGGTGGTAAGAAGCAAAAGTACTCACAAGGTACCAGCAAACTCTAAGAGCTTTATGATAGTACAGAGGCCTAAGCATTAGCTTAAATAGCCAGTACTGCCCACGTAATACAGAGGGAGGAGATAAGAATGAATTAAAAGCCCCAACATTTTCGGTTACGTGGCAATGTTTATGAAGGTCAAAATCACATTTTGGTAGAAGCAGATTTTTTCTGATTTTAGCAGATGCATGAAGTTCCTAATACCTTTTCCTAATAATTGCATAATTTTAAGATTAGAATCTTATTAATTGTCAGTCACGTGGCAAGCGTGCTAGGCTAAGGTTCACTATCAACATTGTGTCATAATTGTCAGGTAGATAAGTCCACTTCATTTCATCAATTGATAAAGGGGACACCATAGGGGATTAGTTTGCTTTAATCCCTTTGAAAACTAGTGTTTTTTTTCCACTCTGTCTACTTTGTAAACATATAATTAGAGTGTAGCTTAAAAGATATCTATGCAAATAATGTAGTATATGCAGATATGATCAAACCTCATAAAAAGAGGTCAATATGAAGATGAATTGATGAACCAAAAGATTGATGCAAATATATGGTGTTTTGGACATTTGAAAATCCCAAAATACATCAAACAAGTCAACCCACTACTATAAAGCACATGAAATTAAATAAATTATTTGGGTCGAGAAAGAGAAGCTAATAGATTTAGTGATCTCATATCCCAAATCCCAATCACAAGTCACAACATGTTCTCACAAAAGCATTGAAGTATCACACATTGTTTACCATCTGATGTACTAGTTGGGCGGTCGAGACCTCCATCTATAAGCTCATATAAATATGTTAGTACTATTTAATTGGATTGATAATGGGACTACTTGACCGATTTGAGTTATCTCTCTTAATCCTTGCTCCATGTGTAAGGCCAGTTGTGTTATCCACAATACATATGAGGAGGAACGTTCACATATTGAAAGCATGTGAAATTAATGGTCTAGATTGAATAAGGCCACTGGTTGAACACATCATGGTTTACATATACCGAATTAGATGTTAATTCATAGGATTTGCATAAATGTTATCATTTGTTGTTTAAAAATCTAATTGAATAAGGCCACAATTGGATTAACTTGGAAGGAATGTGAAATAAAGAATAAGATATATCCCTTTTTTGCGAGTTATTAAGGAACTACACGATATTTATTCTATTCTCATCCCCGCCAAATGAAAAGGGAAAGTGATGCTCGGTCCCAAGTTGTTAAATTACATTTCTTTAAACACTAGATAATTAAGGAACTGTGCTGTATTTATTGTATTCTAATCCCCGCCAAATTAAAAGGGAAAGTGATGCTCGGACACAAGTGGTTAAATTACATTTCTTCAAACACAAGATAATATTGCATGTAAGGCAACAGTTGGATAAAAAAAAAAACTTTTTTCGATTCAAACATAAACATCAGAATCACAATTCCATTTCTATCCTCAATTTCCACTCTCGAAACAAAATTTATAATCCAATTGCTACCAAAATAAACAAAAATAACAGGAATGATATTCTCAATCAACAGCAACATATATGAATTGTCAGAAAATTATACAAACACGCCATACCAAATCCAATATCAATGCAATTTCATAGATTTGAACATTTATATCAAGCAACTACAAAACATGAATCAAACTATATAATTCAATTCGCTAGCTAGCAACTTACTTGAAGAACAGCTCGTGGACCAACCAATTAGCACGGAACTATTCATTTCCATCCGCCAGATTAGGGCTATGGGTTTCCATTGCAAGATTCTCGCTGTATCGGGTCCTCCGTTCGATCTTTTGGATGACGAATCCTTAGGGGCTGGCGCTGACGAATACATAGAAAAAAACACTTGAACCCCAAAAATTGATGGACATCATCATTTTGAGATTGACAATCTGCTCTGAGTTGAAGCCGAAAACCGGCGATCAAACCCTCAGAGCTCTCAATCGGGACCTAATTCATGTGTGGAGCCATGGATTTAGCGTGGAAGAGAGTGAAAATGAGACTATTTATAATTTCTCATATAGGTTTAGAGTGACACCTAGGAGTGAACCTTTTTATAGTTTCTGGTTTTGGAAAGGAAAAGAACTTGGAAGACCAGAAACTAGGGTTAAGGTTAGAGCTGACAATGGGGTCGGCGCCCCGCGAGCTATAACTGACTCGACTTGAAGTTTTCGGATGCGGATTGACAAAAAAGTGGCCCTAAAAGTTAACGTATTTTTCTAGTCCAGCCCATTTAGACCAAGCTCTTGGATCATTTTATCACTGCTCACTTGATCAAGTGGTAACAAGACTTGGGTGCAAGCGTGAGGTCTCGAATTAGAGACCCCTCTTAGACGTACTAAGGTTATAATATAGGTGTGAGTGAAGAAAAATAATAGTAATGATTGATGTGATAATAGTACAACAAGGTAATAGTTGGTTTAATTTTTGTGAAAATGATAACGATAATTAAATAACGAGTTAGTAGTAGTTATGGATGCTTTTGAAATGCTTTTAATTAATAAACGAGTTGAATACACGGTCTGTTTATGGTCGTGTTAACACAACATAACCCAGCTATCACATTAATTGAGCTCAAAGTCACACGACTCGAAAAGCTTAAATACACAAGTCGATATTTACCCAACATGGTATATTTAGCCTGTTTAATTATAGTATATGGGTCATTTATTACACGACATGTTTGAAAAACGCATTTTTCTATTTGTACGTAGGCCAATAAATGAGTTACATGATTCGTGTATGACGACCAGCTATACTACGCAATGGTCTTGGCAAACCAGAATTCTTTACAAATAACATGTTACAATATGCTCGGTGGTACAAATTCACACTTTGGATCTCCAACTAAAATCTCTCTCTCAACATCTCCAGACACACGTAGAAAAAATGAACAAAATTAAACAAAACAAAACCCACTCCTGAAATGAATTCACTCACACCAATATACAAAATTCACAAACCATGACCAAATCCGAAAACTCAAACCCCACAATGATCTTCTCCGAAACAAACACAAACCAGCTAATAATCGTGGTTATTGATTGGAGTCGATTGCAGTACCTGTCCGGGCTTGTGAGATGCGGTTAGCATAAATAGTCACCAATCGCAACTGAGTGCTGTTAAGGCCCTCCAAGTAAGGCAAGAATGCTTTCCCGAGCATGATGTAAATATCCACAAGGCAGAACACGACAGTCTGTGCCACCCGATATTTAAATACAGGGAAATGGTAATTAGGACGGCACATGAGTAGATGTAAACTAATAAACGGAAGTGACTGATAGTAATTAACATACACAAAAGTTGGGTTTTGGATAAACTCAAAGAAGCTTGCATAGAAACATGTCTTATTTTTTTCATTTTTATATAACTCGTGTAAGAGTTTGTGGTCAAATATATCTATCTGAAAACCACCCTGAATGTTGTGTGCTATAATAACTGCGATATAAAGCATACAAGTTCACGAGACTATGTTATACTCCTCTGTCCCAAAAAATTTGTGTTGTTTCTTTTGTATATTTCTCCGAAAATGAGTGAACTCATTCTTTTTCGGAAGTTACTTATGTATGAATTGTCAATAGTATCCCTATAATAAATTGTACAGCATTAACTAATTTCTCCTTAATTTTTCTCAAAAAGAAAACGATGACACTAACTTTGGGACAGATGGAGTATTATATGCAGTTAAGGATGGACGTGGAAAAAATCAAAGCAAAATCATCTTATAGTGGAAAAAACTAAACAGATTTTTGGAGGAAATTTCATGATTTCCAAGAAAAGAATCACCATCCAACACAATAAGGAAATTAAGATAATACATTCAAAGAAAAAAATAATAATTACCTTGCGAACATCTGCACTCTGGTTTCCAAATGCTTCAAAGAGGGCAGGCAAAAACGAGGGCAATTGAGCCATTAATTCCTCTTGGGATAGTCGGCCCACAAGCTGAAACACAAATAAATATTCATATCAAGAAGGGAATAACAAAGCATGAACCGAAACAAAGCAAAACGAACCAAGCTCTACGTGCGATTTGCAAACGTAAAAACAATAAGTTCAAAACCTATTGTCTGCTTAAAACAGCGCCTCTTGTAACAAATAATGTTACACACTTACACTAACTTAAAGAAAGAGCATGCACAGATTTTCCAGATCAAACTGCCCATTGAGTCCCCCAACACAGATAATATCACGTGCAAGTTTATCATTTCATGCCAGCTACCGAATATAGTTTGTTATGAAAATTATATGATAACTGCATAAACAGGATGAGCAATTGTGCAGAAAAAATATACCTTTGTCAAACAATTTATGGAAGTAACAAGAGTTTTCTCATCTTCAGTAACCAATAGAGGGACAATAACCTGTTACAGAAATGCTTGAGGAAACATCTTTAGCTATAACCGACCACAGGAAACAAACTAAAATTTTGTTCTTTAAAACAAACAATTCCATAACCACATACACTTAGACATCTGAATGGATCATACTGGGACAGCACAATAGTTAAGCAGTGGTCTGCTTCATTTGAAACCTAAATGCAAAACAAAACACTTTAGAGATATGGAAAAGAACAAGAATGAATTTATGAAAACATAGAAGGAAATGAGGTAACCTTAGGAACAACATCTTTTGTAACATGAAGCATCTTCTCAATTACAATTTCAATAGAGTCTTCCATGGCATCTTTCTGGTAACATGACATGAAGGAACAAATTTCATAAACGATACAGTCAGAAGAATGCATGTGCCAGAAAATAAAAAGCCTTAACACCAATTAAACACGAGACAAGTCATCATTAGCATAAATGAAATATAACAAACCTGGTGTGTGAGCATTTCCATAATCAATGAAAGCGCAAGTTCTCGGATAGATGAATCAGAATTATCCAACACCTCAAGTACAATTGTCAAAATCTGATTGAAGTACTGCAAATATTACAATGTAACTAGCAAAATTAGTTTCTATGTACTTACTAAAATAACAAATAAAATAACAGAACCTACTATAAAAGAAACTCAATGAAGTTTTTGTTCAGCAATACAACATATTTGAGATAGTTACAAAAAGAGAGAAACATGAATCCTGCACAAACCTTGTCTAAATAGTGTGATGATTGAAAAATACTTTTCGCACAAATTAAAGGAGAGCATCTCAATTTACCACGATTGAATATGTTTGTATGCATATTGAGAGAAAAACT
>JAYMTA010001505.1:0-19748 GCA_036897625.1 Pelargonium cotyledonis
AAACAATCTTTGCTTTGCTCGTTTATTATTGGCTCTCCATTCGTTGTCTACCGTTGCAAGCTCAGTGCTGGGGATCACTAAGTCTTTAGGTCAGGTCATCTACATTTATCTGAATTTCGCTTTGGAAAAAGCATTGGACGAGGTGCAAGTTTTGATTCACGTTGATGGTGCTCTCAATCTACCTAAAAAGTTGTGGGTTTGCTTGAGATCTTCTTTATTCTATGATGGCTTGGTTGAATGTAAAGAACCAGACATCCAACCTTTCCCACATCTGGCTCAATTCACACCACCGTCTTTCCATCACGGGCTTTCTACTCCGTTAAGTCCTGGCAGTGCGGGTTCGCGTACTAATCACATTGATGAACTCTTACCTCAGCAAGTCATTAATGGGGCTTCACAACCACTTAACCCTCTTATTACACCGATAACGTTGGGGCAAGTGGACAACGCGAATGCGGACACCAAGCATGCATGCAAACCCTAATGTCATGCATCTTATTGTGACTAAAACTCCTCAGCAGTTGATCACTTCTCTCTCCTCAGAAGGAACTGTATCAGGCGGTCCCACTCTACTCCGACAACCACCTACTGGACCAGGTAAGCTGTCCTTAGGCCACGTTGCCAGGACCGCCAATAAAGACGGCATTCCTAGGGTCAATCGAACCAAGTTGTCTCCATCCCATTCGAGCGAGGTTGTTTGGAACTTTTGCATATAGTTGGGCATTCAAGCCAATGGCCCGAAATCGGTGATCATCACGCGGCTACAAAATTCCAAAGCCGCTCGTAAAATCAACTAAATCAGCGAGTACGCAGCCGCATGCATGAGTCTCCTCTCATGGAAATGCGAAACTGGTTGAAGTCAATTATTCGATCATAGAAGCCTAATATTGTGTTCATTCAAGAGAGCAAGGTTTAGAGTTTCTCAACTTTCGATTGTAGGGGGTTGTGACCACACTTTGATGTCCAGTTTTGCTCACTTGCGTGGTCATGTTCAAGTGTTGAACCAGAATCATGTTTTGCTCTCTTATGCTCTTAGCCGTTTTTAATTTTCGGGTCAAAAGGGGGTCGTTAAGTTTGGTCCGGCATTTGCTCGACCACTCTATGGTACGTTTGGCTCACATGGTACGCTCTAGTATTTTAAGATGAGCATTCAGACCCTGCCGAGTCCATCACATAGATTCAATTCATGTCATTTTCTTTATTACCTTGTGTTTTGAATGTGTCCTGTTGTAGCTTCTCCGTTGATCTTTGGCAAAGTGATTTCTAGCAACTTTGGATTTTGGTTGCTTAATCACTTGTTTTGTTTCATTATTATTGTACTTTTATTTTGCTCTCTCGAGCACTTTTAATAAAAGTACCGATTGCTTATAAAAAAACGACAATGATCAACTTGAAACTATTTTTGATGTACTTTGGACTATGCTAGAACCGGTAAAAGGCTTTTGGACTATATTAGCACATATTAAGTTTAATGATTAAATTGTTTGAATAGTACATGACTTCCTGGGCCTTTTCTAAAAAAATAATATGTCGTTTTGTCAGGTCGAACCACGTAAATTTGTTGCAAGCATCTGATTTCTTATTTCAATAATTACAACTGATATTATTTGTGCATCTTATGATGAATAGAAATGAAAAATTACAAGAATTTGATGCGTCAAGTTGACCTTGGGTCAGCAAAACACCTAAAACACATATTGTTATAGAAGTCTTCTCGTTGTAGGAGTTTTGTACTTTGACTTTCACACTTATAATATATTTATATTGGGTTTTCACTAGATAACTTGTGATTCATTTCTTTTGCTCCAATCAATTTGGACACACTAGAATATTTTTTGTCTTGTTCACGTGGTAGGGAAGATGATCTGGATCGTTCTAAGTTTTGTAGTATGGGGATGGAACTAGAGGCTTGGGCCTTTGGAGACATAGTTGGAAGCTTAGATCCTTATTCATGGATTTTCGGTGTCTTCCCAAAGGTAACACGATGTTAATGAACATCCATATTTGTTCTCGAACAACCTTTTTTGGTGTGTGAATAAGAATCCCAACCAAGAGAATACAAGTCACATTTCACTATGAAGTATGCTCACCACGTGTCGTCGTGTGATTGGTTGTGGGTGATATAAAGCCTACTTTGAGTGTTAAAGTTCTAGCATTTCAGGCGAGCCGAAAACAAGTGTTAGATGAAATTTGAAGCTCCCATAAACCCTTCAAGTTGTACGAAGGGAAATGGAGCACCTAAGAGAATCTACAGTGGGGTAACATCTTAGTGCCTGAATTGAGCGTGACATCGTGTTGGTGGCACGACGAGGCGGGAGACCTTGATAAAGTCCCAGTAAGGCGGGAGCCATTTGGGTATTAGATTCATAAAAGAGTTTGGGGGCAAGCCTTCAAGCCTTCACATTAGGCGAGCTTCGTGTAAGCTTTCAGGATCCCTAACTGGGAGATGAGTTCTATAAAGTTGTGTGGAGACTAAGTATTGAGGTAGGGGCCTAAAAACTTACTTGAAGTATGGGATCTAGTTTCCCTAGCAACCCCAAGTTTGAGATTTTCCACATGTTCCTCACGTATCATGTGGAGTATGGAAGTCTTCTTCGAACTCTCAAATGGTTCTTGAGTGTGACGATATTGATCAAACCATGAAATGACCTGAATTATTGTCTCTCATCTTGAATAAGAGTTGTCCATGGGCAACTCTTGTGACTGTTGGTCTTCGTTCATCATTTTTTGTCAATTAACCTTATTTGGTGTCTGAAGGCTATGTTTTCCTCTTTGGTGCCCGAGGGCTAAATTTATCATTTTCGTTGTCTGAAGGCTTTATAATTATGGGCACACATTCGACATCCGCAAGCATAACACTTTCGTGGGTCATGTATCCTTATTTTGGGAGCGAGTTTGTGGGGGCTCGATCTGCGAGTAAGTTCGAGGAGCCGCATTCCAAGAGAAAGTCCACAGAGCATGATGAGATATCCAGGGGAGACATTAGAAAAACCTTGAGATACTCAGGGGTTTGTTATGGTGGACCATTTTGCTATTGGGGAAAGGGATGACGTGACAATCAGGCGCCACATGTTTCATTTTTAATTTGTCAATTTAACTTATGATTTTATGTATCTTCAGTAGCCCCAATACCAAGTGATATAAATTTATCGGTGTCGCGCGCGAGAGTGAAGTATTTACTCTTGCATTGGTTCTCTTTCTTATGACACATTTTTATTTTTGGTGTTTTGGTAAGTGATCTTTTAAAGCGTTTACAGGGTTCCTTAGGTCTTTATCTAACTTCGTGGGGATGTGTGAATTTCTTGAAACATGAGATTTAGTCTTGATAGGAAGCTCATTAATGAGAGCCTTGAAAACGTTACTATGTGGTACTCCGCAGAGAAATGTATCTTATTTATATTTTGGGTTTTTTATTTGTGGGCCCAATTAACTAACCATTTTGTTAACATAACTAGAAATTTGAAATGGGCTTTCTATTTCTAGGCCCAACTAAATAACAATTTGAAACCAAACTAAAAAAAATAGGCCCAAATAACAATATGAAATCAAAGAAATCAATCTCTCTCAAAATAAAGAAATAAATTAAAGAAATCATATTAAATTTTTGTCTCTACTTGCTCACCACCCCCCCCCCCCCCCCCCAACAAAAAAAAAAAATGCCATCACTATAAGATGAACTATGCTATCATTGTAGTTGTGAAACAGATGCTAATTAGTGTGCTTAATGTTGTATGTATAACACATTTAATCAGGATATGTATTTTATATTACTCGACGCTCATGAAAAAAATTGACCATTATCTTCGAATGCAGAGTTTGGGGCGTCGCATGGATCGTCTCTTTGGTTCGTGCCACTGGTTTCACCAATACCTCCTACTCTTATTGACAGTTTAGTTTAAACAAAAGAAAAGTTTATTATCATAAACTTTCATTATATATGTCAATGTCATTTGATGAGTCTAATCGCTAAAACATGAAAGACAAACATAAAAACACGGTTCGCATTTGGAGGTGGTTTTTTCTTTTCTTACAATTATCTTAGTGATAAAAAATGTACTAATTTTTGAATAAAAAAGAATGATAAGCTAAAAAAATAATATATGTTAAGTTATTTATATATGTTAAGTTAAAAAAAGTAATTTATATATGTTAAGTTAAAAAAAATAATTAAGATATATTTTGATAAACAGTATGACACAATGAACAACTCTAGTAAATGTTTTCGTTAAAAAACATGATACGTGATAAATGTTTTTATTTTTGAATTATTTTTATTCAAAAAAAGAATTCACGTCAGCCAATATAAAGGTCATTTGGACGGAACATGAATCATCTGTGTTAAGTTTTTTATAGTACATAGTCTAATACGTTATATTTAAAAGTAGATGAACCATTTTAATTCTCTAACAGCAAATATAACGACGGTTCCCACACTCCAATTGAATTTGGGGCTCCGCCCGAAACCGATTCTTTCAGCCCGTGACGTTAAGCGGCTGCCTCATCAAGTAGTACGTAGAAATGGGTAATAATGCATTGAATTTGGGACAAATAACATTGTTCATGATATCATACCAATATAAAAACGCAATAGTAGCCAGTCTGGAATAATATTGCACAGAGCTCTCGTCTCCACTCTTTCTCTCTGCACATTTCCCGATCAAATCCACCGGCGGGAGAGATCGCCCGTAGTACTCCACCCGCCCCGCAATGTGCACCTCACGCGCCTCCGTTGTGAGCTCAGCTGCTCTGCTGCTTGTTCTTCACTCAGTAGTAGCTCTGGTCTCTGCTCAGGGATCTACCGCTCCAACTCCTTGGCTTACACTCAGCGGTTAGTCTTCTACTCATACTGCTCGCTTTCTCGCTGTGATTTGTTTTCTGTTTCTTTAGATGTTGGGAAGCTGGAGCTCCGAATCTCAGCGTTTTATGCTTGTTTGATCTTCGGACACTACAGCCAGTAATTTGAGCTAAGCTGTTTAGTTGTGCAAGGCCTAGTTGAGTGATTGTTTTGATTTTCGGCCAAAGATGCGAGAACCGGAGATTTTTTATACAAAATGTTCAAGATTCTCTTAATTTGTTGATGGAACTGGACAGAAAGAAATTAAATTCGAGAAAAAAAATAAATTATTTTACAGTGAGAAATATAGAGTTGATGCTAATTAGTTGGATAATTTTTGAGGAATTGGGTTTTGAGTGCCGAAAATCTTGAATGAAAATTTTAATTTCTAGGAATTATGATGTTTTGGTCGTGATTTTTTATTCCTCTGATGTTTTCTGCTAATAATTGGATACGCCTGAGTGGTATGACTAGAAATGGAAGCACAGTAAAATAACAAAAATCTGAAAGTAATTTGGCCTCAGCTAATAAGCATCCATGGCATTTCATTCAACTAAAAGGGTAATACAAATACTAATTCAAACAATCATCACAAATTGATGAATTAGTTATGGAAATCGAGATGATAAAAGAGTAAGAGAGAATAGAGGGGAGGAGGAAGAAGACATTCCAAAATCACTCATCACCCTAAACTGATATTCCATTTCCTATTTAACTGTTGTTGTTGTCAAAACATGGGCTGGGCTTGAGGTGACCTGGGCTGGGCTGCCTAACTTGGGCTGGAACCATTCCACTGAGTTGGCTTTTGTATTTTAAGGATTTAGGCCGTTCTTGTGACTGGTTGAACTGTGCAGGAGTGGAATATAATATATTTAGTTCTCTTTCTATTTGAGAAAGCAAAGGAAACAATAGAGTAACACCATTATGAGGAATATTTAATGGATTTAAGAGGGTGTGTACTGTGTTCAAACCAAATAACATATTGCTACTGACCTTAATTAGCAAAACAAAAAATGTAATCGATTGTCGAAGCCTAATATATTTTTGAAATGAAGTGATTCGTGTTTTCAACTTTGTGTAATGTTTACTTCCATTTCTTTAAATGATTGCTTTGTGAACTGCCAAAACTGGTTTCTTTCTTGATTGCAATCCTTGAGTTCAATAAGAAAGTTCTCCTCAATGGAGCATTTGCTATGAACCCACACGGTCTTTGGTAAGAACTTGGAAGTGAGAGCTGGTTTCGGTTTTCAAAAGTATATACAAGTTCTAAACAGATATTTAACTCGAAGTTGCCCTTGGAAACACTATTACAAAATTTCCTGAAAATTGTGGTCTCTTCCACATATACATCTACATATACATATACATATACATATACTTCCACAAATGCAGGCTGTTAGTGGACTCAAAAGGGGTCTTATAATTATGATAAGGCTCATGCAATAATTACTGTGGTGTCTCCAACTATATGCTTCATTGACTTATTCCGTTTGGTTCCTTTTACAGGAGATGCACCTCTAGTCATAGCACGTGGTGGCTTTTCAGGGTTGTTTCCAGACTCTAGTTCATTTTCTTACACTGTTGCAATGACTACGAGTTTACCAAATGTAGCCTTGTGGTGTGACGTGCAATTGACGAAAGATGCAGATGGAATATGCTTTCCAGATATCAAGCTAGATAATGCTTCTGACGCGTCAAATGTTTTCAATAATAAGGAAAAAACTTACCTTGTTAATGGGGCCCCAACCAAGGGATTATTCTCTGTGGATTTTACCCTCGAGGACTTGTCAAATGTCATCTGTAAGTTCATATGATCTTCAACATCTTTTCATTATACTATTACTGGACATATCACAGTGAATATTGTTATATGTGGCGAGCCTTTTATTATACTACGTCCATCCCAAATTGAGCGTCTATTTTCCGATATTTGTAAGATTAAGGATGAGTTATTTAGAGTTAGACTTCCTCCCTTATACTCCATGTGCTCTTGTTGAAACAAATTCAAGGGATTTAATTAACTTATTAGGGGTATTTTGACACAAAAAAAGAAAAAAGAAAAAGAAAAAAGAAAAAGAAAAACTTATTAGGGATTGTGTTGGCATTTCATGCATAACCAACTAACCAAAACAGAAAGGGGAGACTCTTTCTGTGATGGAGGAAGTATATCTTTTAACTGCTTGATAAGCTATGTTCAATCTCATTAAAATTTGTTTTCTATGTTGCAAGGTGTTACATTCTAGAGCTACTAGCTTGTGGGATAGTTCTTATTCCTGAATTTGAGAACTCTTATAGGCTGCATAGTACTTTTTGCGTCATAGAGACTACCTTGATCCTCGTACTTTTATTTACCCAAGTTACTACTACAAATGAATTTTAATTTATAGTTCATTTAAGGACAGAATAAGTGAAAGTGAAGGGTACATTCTTGCTTCAGAGACTTAATTTTCATTCTCCATGTGCACCTAGGAATTCTCTCATTGACAATGTTAGACATCTCTTTTGCATTTAATTAAAGCATATTAACTGCACATTTACTATTCAATATTCATTTATAGTGGGTTTTCTTCTAGTTTGTGGCCATGATGCACCGTGGTAGAGCCATTGAACTACGAGGTAGGGCTTTAGTAAGAATGTGATAATGTCATATACTTCCTCCGTCTCAAAATGAGTGTCTTGGTTTTTATTTTGAGAAAAGTTGAGGAGAGGTTAATTAGTGTTGTATATTTCCTCTTATATTCTTATGAATATGTATTGTAACAAACTCAAACAATACTAACTAATTTATTATAGGGATACTAATTTATTTATGAGTATATGCTTGTCTGTTTGTGTAAGTTTCTGTGTGATCACAGTTTAGCAGGTAAGAACAAAACTCTAATACAGTAAATGAGTAATAGAAATCCAAAGTATTATACAGGGTAACTATTTCTGATAAAGTAACTAAAAGTTTGTTTGTTACTGGGCAGTGACACAAGGAATATATCATCGAACTTATAAATTTGATGGGAACCAGCTCCAAATTCTCACTGTTGATTATGTTGCTACACAATTCAAACCACAAGCCTTGTGGCTGAATATTCAGGTTAATTTTGGATCTCTCAACTTAAGTTGGAAGCATTGTTCTGAAGTAACTTCCAAAGTTTTTCTCTAATATTTTGCATCCCATTTATTATTTTGAACCAACCTTTTGATTTTGTATGTCGGCAGCATGATGCGTTCTACACACAACATAATCTGAGCATGAGAAGCTATGTACTTGCAGTGTCAAGACATGTAGTTGTTAATTATATATCATCACCAGAAGTGGGTTTCTTGAAAAGTATTGCAGCACGATTTAACCCAAGCATCACAAAATTGGTTTTTCGTTTTCTAGGAAAAGATGAGATTGAGCCTTCAAGCAATCAGACTTATGGTTTCCTCTTGACCAATCTTACATTTATCAAGACATTTGCCTCTGGAATTCTTGTTCCAAAGGCTTACATATTGCCTGTAGATGCAGCAATGTATCTACAACCTCATACCTCTCTCGTCTCAGATGCTCACAAGGCAGGGTTAGAAGTTTATGCGTCGGATTTTATGAATGATGTGCCATTGAGCTATGATTATAGTTATGATCCACTAGCTGAATATCTATCTTTCATTGACAATGGTAACTTCTCTGTTGACGGTGTGCTGTCCGACTTCCCAATTACTCCATCAGCAGCCATAGGTGAGTTACTGTTTTCTTCAACTAGTAGCAATAATGCTCTCAATAACATACATTGTATTGATTCTGAGGAGTACTTTTATTGTATAGTTAAATTTTTTATATTAAACTAAACTTAATTTTTTGCATAATCCACCAAGTTATGTGGAAAATTCTAATATGCTGTAAATAATGGAGCTTCTAGTCCCAAGCATTTTGGGTTCAACTTTGATTTAGTCCTTGTTAATGTCAATTCAAGTAAAAAAAGAGATGATTGAATCAAAAAAATTCCTTTTCAAGTTCATGTGCTTGAAATTTTGTCTATTAAACTAAACTTACTTTTTTTGCAAAATCCACCATGTTAAATGGAAAATTCTAAGATGCTGAAAATAATGGAGCTTCTAGTCCCGAGAATGTTGGGTTCAACTTTGATTTAGTCTTTGTTAATTCATTCTTGTGCCTGAATTTTCATCATTTTTTGTCTTCGCCAAGACCAACGCTTTCCATATGTTGAAATAACTAGTTGCTTGTATGCAGAAATATATTCTTTGGCGTTGCTAATTTATCTTGCCATAATGCAGATTGCTATTCGCATCTAGGCAAAAATGATTCAGCCCAAGGTATGCCGCTACTATATGGTGCTTAAGAATGGATATGGTTCTGTTTTATGCCTGTAGTAGCCTAATGGCATATTTTGTAACGTCAAACTGTTCATATATGCTGACCTACTTCTTTCACTGTATGCACCAGTGAAGACACTTGTTATATCAAAGAATGGAGCAAGTGGAGACTACCCTGGTTGTACCAACTTCTCATATACCAAAGCTATATCTGATGGTGTGGATATTCTTGATTGTCCTGTTCAAATGGCGAAAGACGGGACGGCATTTTGCTTAGATTCTATAGATCTTATTGCGAGTACATTAGTTGCACAATCCGAGTTCAGCAGTCGTTCGACAAGAATTCCAGATATTAAGGCAGGCAGTGGAATATATACCTTCAGCCTGACATGGCCCGAGATTCAGAGTTTGACACGTAAGGCAGTTTTGGTTTTCATTTTCTTTATTCTTTTAGTGAATTGATCTTCAACCTCCTTTATTTATTAACTTTGCTAGATAACAGAAACCTTAACTGATATATTTAGTTGTTATTATGAAGATCGCAGAACTATGAATTGGATATCAGTGTATTGGGCTGATCGTCAAAATTTGTCCTGTAAATATGTAAGAGATCTGCCTATACATTCAAAGAAAATAGACATATAGGACACAAACTATTTGGTGAAGATTCCGAAAAAGAGAACTGAATTAGTGGAATATGATTGATATGATAGTACTACTTTTTGGTTATGTCACTGTTATGTTACTTTAAGACGCATGTTAAGTTTTGGTGTTTGAAAAATTGATAGATGGAAATAAGAGTATATATTTTTGAAATGATTTTCCATCTTTTGACCTTGCAGCGGCAATATCAAATCCATACGCGGCCAAATACAGATTATTCCGTAATCCAAACAATAAAAGCAAAGGAAAGTTTTTAACCTTGTCCGAGTTTTTGGAGCTGACAAAGAACACAAGTTCCCTTACCGGCATCTTGATCAGCGTAGAGGTGAGTTTTCTTGTGCATACCTTCCTTGTTCAATATATTTACCTCATCCAAGAGTTGATTAGACTGTAGTCATGCATTAACTGTCATTAATGGGTCTGCTGATTAAAAAACAAACTGTCATTAACCGGTTGTCTTGTCTGATCTATCAATCTATGGTTCTGAAGTGTATTCATTCATGATTCAACAATTTGCCAGCAACCTGGAGAGGCATTACATCTCGGTGAAGATGACTTGTTTATTTATTTGTTTGCAGAATGCAGCCTATCTTGCATCGAATCAGGGCTTAGGTGTGACTGATGCTGTCCTTGATGCATTGAGCGCAGCTGGTTATAATAAAACCACCCAGAAAGTTATGATTCAGTCCACTAACAGTTCTGTTCTAATGAAATTCAAGTAGCAAACCAATTATGAGCTTGTCTACAAGGTCGATGAAGAGATTCGTGACGCCCTTGATGCAACTGTTGAGGATATCAAGACTTTTGCTCACTCCGTGGTTGTAGGCAAGACTTCTGTCTTTCCTGTGAATCAGCTATTCCTCACTGGTATGACAGAGACTGTCTCGAAGCTCCAAAAATATAAGCTTCCTGTTTATGTGGAGACCTTCAGCAATGAGTATGTTTCTCAAGCATGGGACTACTTCTCCGATGCTACTGTGGAGATCAATTCGTATGTTACAGGAGCCAAGGTAGATGGTGTCATCACAGAATTCCCCAAGACAGCTGCTTTATACAAACGTTAGCGCACTGAAACATAGATTCACTCTATCTTGTCTTTATCATCTCTGCTGTTTTCCAAGTTCGAGTAGTTTTATCATAGTGGTTCCTGTATGAGTGAAGCGACATCTCGACCATAATCTATGCCTAAGTGAAGTTTCATTTTCTAATTCACAGTAGTAGTGAGTGTGTCGGCTTGAACTTATCTTTCTACTCGTTCAATTGCAGGGAACCTGTGTCTAAATTTGGGCGAGAGCACACCCACTTACATGAGCCCTGTTCAGTCCGGCGGTCTTTTCCATCTCATGACCTCTCAGTACTTGCCACCTGCTGAGGCTCCATTCCCGGTCTTGACTGAGGCAGATGTTGTAGAGGGACCTTTACCTCCTGTTTCGGCTAGAGTTCCAACTTCCAGCCCTGGAGCTGCAGCAGCTAATCCTCCGACATCACCAAATGGACAGCCTAGAAGTTGTGCACACGTCTTGCTCTCGGGTTTGGCTATCCTGCTCGCAGCTCTTTTCTTGTGGTGAACATCTTAACGTGGTAATGCCTTCATGCATTTTTAGTACTTGGATCCAGATACATACATATATATGCAGTATTGCCAATTAGCTTCGAATTTGTTAAATATGGTAGCTATATATTGTTCGTTCTTCCCCGTACAATTTAAGATGGACAATTCTAGAGAGGCACATTAGTCAGCTGTGTTTTTAAGTTCCTTTCATGATGTAAAAATGTGTATTTATGAAACATGATTTTTTTTTTTGAACAAAACGAGAACTTCATTCAAATATTGGAGAGACTAACATTGTTGAGATTATTACAAACTCATGATTTAGATCTACCTATTCTGCCGAGATTAGCTAGATGATAAGCATGAGCGACTAGGAACCTTTTTACAGTCAAAAGTTTGCCATTGAAAGGGCAATTGAAAATTACATGGGTTATAACTGCCATAGCCTCTTTGCAATCAGCCTGACCAATACTAAAGTCCTCTATACGCTGAGTGATCTCCCTGAATAACAAAAGACAATCAGTTAGAATACAGAAGTTAGATAAATTATAACTTAAGATAAAGTTACAAGCATTAAGAATCGCTTGAGTTTTTGCACTGAATGCGTTCGAAGCATTGGATGGACTACAATGTCTTGCAAGAGGAGTTCCTCTTTTGTCTTGGAGTTCCCAACCAATCCCAGATTGGTTATTTTTGAACGATCCATCACAAATAAAGAAGAGATCGGCTTTTTCTACTGTGAATAGATCTGAGAGATTTCTATAGGAATGATGTCCTGGATTAAGGGTTTTGAAGCCGTGCTAATTCAAAGTCTTTCGTTGAACAACTTTCCCATGTCTTCCACTAGCATTCTGGCACAAGACAAAACCTTTTTGAAGTTGAACGGCTCAGCTCTAAAGAAACAATTATTTCTTTCTTTCCAAATAATAGCAGTGCTCCAGTAAAAGAGAGAATGCGAGTCTTTATCTGCAGCTTTAACTTTATCAATAACAAGAGATAACCAATCTGAACAAGATCTTATGGTCTCTGATTGGATACTGATTGGAGCCGCAAACTAACAAATTTTGCTAAGATCACACTGAAAAAGCATATATGGGCCATTGATTCCTCGGATTGCTTGCATCGAGCACAAATAGCATTTTGACTCATCTTTCTTTTGAACAGGGATTGAGATGTGGGAAGGGCATCTTTGCAGGCTTTCCACCAAATTTTTTTTTTTAACTTTTATGGGATGATGGAATGCCAAAGATTCTTCCAAAGAGGGGAAGGAATAGCTGATGGTTGGTTAGCTAGGGAAGAAATCCCGACATCATAGACTCTTTTGACTGAGAACCTACAATCATAAGAGCCGATCCATTTGAGAATATCGTTAGCAAATCCTCTCTTTGGAATTGGGATGGCGAGAATTTCCGAAGCGGGGGTAGGGGGAAAGATATTTCTTATTAGGTCCTCTTTCCAATTTCTAGAGTCCTGATCAATAAGAGAATCCACAGTATCCCACTCGGACAACTGACTAACTGGAAGAAGAGGTTCCGGAATTCCACTAGGGATCCAACGATCTTTGAAGATTTTTATGAACTTCCCATTGCCAACTTGCCAATCCATGTTATTTCTACGAAACTGCCTACCTCTGCAAAGACTTCTCCAAATCCAAGAGTTAGGAGACTTAATCTTGTCATTCCATAAAGAGTTCTGAACCCCATATTTAGCCACGAGAACTCTATGCATAAGACTATTAGGCTGATTAAGAATCCTCTTGAATTGGCTTGCTGGAGAGCCTGATTAAACAAGTCCGTATTCCAGAGACCAATACCACATTTACCTTTGGGCCAAGAAAGAATATTGCGTTTGATCCAATGAATTCCTCTAGAACATCCTAACTTAGACTACCAAAATTTGGCAAGGAAACCATTAAGCCAACGAGAAAAGTAGATGGGCATGTTGAAAAGATTCATTATAAAAAAGGATAAAGGTTTTTTTAGTACTCAATCTTTGCATCCGTACTCAATTGGGTACAGTACTCAATTTAGTACCTACACTTTTATTGTACCCAATTGAGTACCTAAATTTTTATATTATATCCAATTTGGTACCCACCGTCAACTTCCGTCAATTTTACCTTGAAATGCTGAGTTGGCATGCTGAGTTGGAAACATTTGTCCATGTGACATCCACGTGTATATTATTTAAAATTTAATTAAAAAAACTCTCTCTCTTCCACCTCACTGATCTCTCTCGCGACTCTCCCTCTCTCGGCGGCGATGCCGACCTCGGCGGGGCTCCAGCGGGGGCCGCCCCCCGGCTGGTTCCTCCCGCGCCGATTCCAGAGCAGATCTGAGCGTGGACCATGGATGGCGGTGGATCGGCCACTGATTCTCCTTCTCCACCTCATTCATCTTCTCCATCGCCCCGCCTCCCCGGCCACTGATTCGCCTTCCTCTTCGTACCCCACCCCAGGTCAATGTGTTATGGAGATTCAGTTCAAGCTAAATCATATATATTACAAAACTTAACATTTTCCTCAAATATGGATCTGATAGAAAAAACATCAACAACAGAATTCCTTAAAATAAAAATAATAAAAAAAGAGCAACAACAACATTAGAGGAATATGAAGAAGCTCGCGTGTGTAGTTGTATCATGATATTGTATATCAATAATTTTAATTTGTTTAAAAAATTATGAAAGAAGCCATACAGAAAATGGGGATCAGAGACAAGATACCCTTATGCAACTTAAAGATTTCAGTCTTCTTTGCTTAAATCCAAAAGAAGCTATACAGATTTTAGTCTTCTTTGCTTAAATCCAAATGAAGCTTTGGAGCAGATCTGGGCGAGAGATTCATCGAGACCACGCCGGTGCTCCATGTCGGAGCTTCATCGAGCGAAGGTCCTCGACGGCGTCTCAGATCTGCCTCGGCTCAGCGGCGCAGTTTGAGATGGAGGCGAAGGTGGTGGAGTCTAGCAATGGTGTGGCCCGGCGATGAAGCGGCGAGCCGGAGTTTGGTGTCGGAGGGGTAGAGAACGGAGACGTCATCACTCATGTCAGCGTCCAAGTCAGTGTTTCTTTTTCTAGCGAGGCAGTACAGTTACCACATAAGCTCAACTTAACGGACGAATTGACGGAATGTAACGGCGGGCACCACTTAAGGTTCAAAATAAAAGTGCGGGTACTAAATTGGGTATAAAATAAAAGTATGAGTACTCAATTGGGTGCAATAAAAGGGTAGGTACTAAATTGGGTAAGGTTACAAAGATTGGGTAAGGTTACAAAGATTGGGTACTAAAAAAATCTTTATCCATTGTAAAAACAGGGAGAGAGTTTAGAGTAGATTGAATGAGAATAAGCTTCCCGGCTTGAGAGAGCAGATTCAATTTCCAACCATCCAATTTCTGCTCAATTCTTTTCTTTAGAAAAGCAAACATTTGATCTTTCGAGATCATGCCAATATCAGGAATTCCCAAATATCTTCCGGGATTGGAAACCACTTTGAAAGGGAGAAAAGCTTGAAAAATTCTAGTGAATCTCCCAGGAGTGTTGGGACTGAAGAACCATTTCGATTTATGGCTATTAACAAGCTGGCCCGAAGCACATTCAAAGGTTCTGATATTATTTTTTAGAGTAAAGCAGGAATCAATCGAAGGCTGGAGAAAAATGAAAGAGTCATATGCAAAGAGAAGATGATTGATTGCAGGACCACCTTTAGAAATTTGGATTCCTTTAATAGCTCTAGAAACTTGAGCTTCTTCCAGAAGAACAGAAAATCCTTCAGCCGCAATAAGGAAAAGATAGGACAACAGAGGGTCACCTTGTCTAATTCCTTGTTGAGGATAAAACCAAGAAGACTCCTTTCCATTTACTAGAACTGAGAAAGAGACAGTTGAAATAAATTGAAAGATGAGATTGCACCATTTTTCAGAGAACCCTTGAGCTTTAAGAATTTGGACGAGGTAGTCCCAACAGACTCTATCATAGGCTTTGGATAGATCCATTTTTAACCCATCTTGGAAGATTTTCCCTTTTTTTGATCTCTTGATTGAATGCAGCAACTCATTAACCAAAATGATGTTATCCTGAATTCTTCTACCAGGGATGAAGCCATTCTAGGCCGGGGAAATGATGGAGTTTATGACTTTTTTCAACCTATTAGCCATAACTGTTGAAGCTATTTTGTAGCTGAAATTGTAGAGGCTAATAGGTCTGAAATCGGAAGGGGATTGAGGGCAATCCACTTTAGGAATCAAAGTAATGTACGTTATGTTCAATTCATGAAGGATGTGTCCGGAGTTGAGGAAGGACAGAAAAACCGTAGTAACAGAAGATCCAATAGATGACCAATACTTTTGATAGCAGATGCCAGGAATGCCATCCGGACCAGGAGATTTAAGGCTTCCCAGATCAAACACCGCTAACTTGATTTCATCAGCTGAGAAAGGAGCATATAAAGCTATTTTTTGAGACTCAGAGAGAGTTCTGTGAATTTTTTGAGATATAAGCAAAATTTGAGAGTTTCTATCATCAATTCCAGCGGGGGCTGAAATTGAGAGACGAAGTAAGAGGAGAAGAGAGACATGATATCTTTTTCATTGTCAATCCAGTTTCCTGAAGAGTCCTTGATCATGTGAATCCTGTTAGAAGCTCTCCTTTTGCTTACAACTAAGTGAAAATACCTAGTATTTCTATCTCCAAGGTTGTTGAAATTGATTTTGGCTCTTTGTTTCCATTTCTCTTCTTCCATGTTAAGGAGCAATTCATAATCTCTTTTATGAGTGATTAAGGAATTGGAAGAAGAATTCGGTTCTGAGGACCCGCTGGGAGGAGAAGCTATGATACTATCTTGGAGTTGAGCAATGTCTTTTTCCAATCGGTCTTTTGAGAAGCTAAGATTCTGGAAGGTGGATTTATCCCAAGTTCGAAGCTTGGATTTCATCAAACGGATCCATTGAGACATACGATACATAAGAGACCCAGTCATGGGAGAATCCCAGTAAGAATGAATGATATTTTCACAGTGCGGGTGAAGAGTCCACATGCTTTCAAAATAAAATTTCCTATGACTATGAGTTTTGATTCTGGAATGCAGGATTAAGGGACCGTGATCGGGTATCAAAATAGGAAGGGCTTTGGCATGGGAGTCTGGAAAGAGAAGGAGCCATTTAAGGGAACAAATGGCTCTATCAAGGGTTTCCAAGACTAATTGATTGCCCTATCTATTATTGACCAAGAGAAGAGAGATCCAGACCTTCGAATCTCAATCAAGGCATTGGAATTAATAAATTTTTTAAAGGATTCAGCCCCAGGAAGGGATAGAGCATGAAGGCCAGATTTATCTCCTAATTTAAGAACTTGATTGAAGTCTCCAATGAGCAAAGAGGGGAGAGAATGGGAGTTTAATTGCAGAGATAGAAACAATTCCAAATATTTCCATTTGGTTTAGAAATGGAAATGCCTAAATTATTGGGATGCAGAAGGAACGGATTCCAAGAGGAATTGGAGAAGGATCCAATACAAAGACCACCACTAGCACCAGTGCTATCAACCCCAACCGATTTATCCCATCCTAACCCGCTAAGCTTAATATTTAGCGAATTCATTGAACATTTAGTTTCACTAAAGAAAATGAAATCAGGTTTTATGTTTTTTCCTAAGATCTTTTAAGTGTCGAAACCCTCTACAGTTCTAAGGTAGAACAATCATAAATATTCTATAGGAGACTGTTGTGGGACAGTCTCCTCGGAACCTAAATTGTCGTTAATATCTAGTCCTCTTATGGCTGCAGAGAGGTCACAATGTTGATGGAAGAGTTTTTGTTTAATTCTAGCAATATCATCAAGGGGACCAGTAACCATATAATTAGATAAATTATCAAGAAAGTAATCTTTGACGTGTACCTCAGACTGATCATCGGGAGAAGGAGAGCACTGCCTCTTCATAAGATAACCCCCTAGATCTGAAGTTGAAGGCCTTTTCTTGTTAGAACCCAAGCAGGAGGCAGCGAACACAGAGTGAGGAAAAAGAATGCATGCTCCTCGGATGACATCCTGCAGATACAGATTTAGGTTCCTTGTTCTTGGAATAAGCTTGTTTAATTACCACCTTTGCTGCTTAATTCACCGTGAAGAGATTTCTTACTAAAAGCTTTGCTATGATTCATTGGAGCTTTTCCTTTGGCTGACTGAGATAATTTAGGTCTAGGACCCAGTGCTGGACGGTAAACAGTAGCTTTAGAACTGGGGAAGCATGAGGGACCGACCTTAGAGGGTCCAGCAGCCATGACCGGAGAGCGGGAGGATGAGACCGCAAGCTTACTCAAAACTAAGGAATGAAGAGAGAGCTCCTGATCAGTGCCGACATCCGACGGGATGGGTATTAACTATCTCTAGTTGAGATGACTTAATGGGCATATGGGGTTAGGGTACGGTAAACGCGTCTGACGTGGAGGAGGAGAGAGAATAGGTTAGGAATAGTAGGACGAGGACTCGACTGTACATGTCTTGGATGCATGGGACGCGAGGAACATTCTCCAATGTGGCAGGAGCGGCCATTGTGCATGGTACCGGCGAAGTGGTGGAGCTTGGGAGGAAGGTCCACTGGGAAAATCCCATAAGATTTGGTCACTGAGTAGAACGGATCAGGAGGATAATTGTGGACTGGGTCACTGATCGAGTCTCGGAGAGATGACCATACCTGGAGATTGCCTGACTCGAGTAGTATCACTAGGAGAGAGGGCGATATCATCTGGGAAATCAGCTTCGGGCTGAAAGGATTGGTGCGGAGGAGAGTCCACGTTTGTTTTGGATAGTTATCCTCGATCGAGGACCACCGATTGTTCCTTGAGTTACTAAAGGCTCGCAAATCGGATCGAGGTGAATAAACGATGACTATGATCGTGGGAGATTTGACGATCATTGAGGCCTCCATAATTTAGATTTTCAGTTCGATGTTGATACATCTCTTCTGCTTGAGGCATGGGGATGGGACAAGATGTCCAAGGATGCCCAACTCTTCCACAATCGAAACAAATTTGTAAATATCCTTTCGTACCTGAATTTGATCGAGAAGGTTGATCATAACACGGACTCGAGCAGCTGAATCCAAATGGGAGTCATGAGAGGCAAAGCAATATCACAGGGACGGCAGTTGAAAGGCACCTCAGCTACCACTAGAAGACCTCTTTCAACATTCCAAGGACCCTCAGTGAGAACAAGATTGTGATCACGAGAATCAGAAAACCTCAGCAAATATTTGTTGGGGAGGATATTTTGAATGGTGAAAGCATGAGGAAACCTCCAAAGCTCAGAAAGTTAGTTTCAAATTCCGTATGATCAACAAGGATGGCAACCAGACTAAGATCCAGAGTATTTTGTTGCTCGAATACACTGTCCGGTGGAAGATCAATATGCCATCCACGACGATGCAAGAAAAAATCATTGTAGCTCCATCTAGGATCCATGACTGGAGAAAATCACTTAACAGAGATAAATACAATAGCAGAAAAGCGAAGAGAAAGAAGAGGACTAAAAGGAGGAAAGAAGGGAAGATAATGCTGCAAAGAAATAAATGAGAAATCAACTATTCTAACTACTACAATTATGAAAAGAAAGAGAGATTAAAGGGTCGTGTGAAAGAGAGTTGATGTGATAAATCTTCAGAAGCAAAGAAAATCCACACAAGATCTAAGATCAACAGACTAAAGATTTAGTGATGAATGAGGATGTGAAGGTTCATGACATAGAGTCATAGACTGAGGAGAAGTACATAAGATAAAAATGTTGACAGAAAAGGATGGGAAAGAAGCAAAGGAAGGAGAGAAAATAAGATAAAGATGTAACTAACAAAGAGAATAAGGAGAAGAGGGAACACAAGAGAAAAGATCGAAGAAGAGATGAAGAACAAAGGGGAGCACCTGAAAGGGAGAGAGCTCTCAAAGAGAGAATTTTGCGCAGATGTTAAAATGACTTCAAACAAAATTGACATGAACCATGATTGTTCTTGTGTCTATTGATGCATTGTTTTGAGATGAAAATTGTTGTTAAACGATGTTTATATAGAAAATGTTCATTTAGCTCTGCTTAGAATGTTTGAATTATGCTTTTTTTTGGTATTGGATTGCAAATACCATTTTATGATTCTTATTTGGTAATTTCCATTCTTAAATTTGTAATTCAAAGGCTGCGTAATACTGCCCCCGTCTCAAAATGAGTGTCTTTTTTATTTTGGGAAAAATTAAGGAGAAGTTAGTTAGTATGGTATGTTTATTATTGTATCCTCATAATCATGTGTTGAGAGACCTAATTACCATTTTATAAGGATATTATTGACAATTCATGCATAACTAACTTACTAGAAAAGAAAACAAAACACTCATTTTGGGACAAAAATGTTGGTTTT
>JAYMTA010001506.1:0-19743 GCA_036897625.1 Pelargonium cotyledonis
GCGATATTAGAATCTTGGTTAAGTGCACCATCCATATCCTTTAATATAAAATTCAATCAAGTCAAAAATTCAATTTACGTAGCATCATTCAAAATTATATAAAGAAATAAAAAAATCATGTTATGTCCTTGTTAAATAAAAAATATAATTTTATTTCATGGTTTTTTAATTGTATTATATGAATTACATTTACAAAATAATATAATTCATATAATATAATGCACGGGATAGTAAAACCTACTATTTTGTAAATATAACTCATATATTACAATTAAAAACCATGAAATAAAATTATATTTTATTAATAAAAATAAAGAACTCATTAATCTTAAAACATTAGTATTATTAATTTGATGAGTATATATAATTGATGTGAAGTTAAAAAAATATACAATTAAATACAAATTTATTAGGTATTGATCAATATTATTTATATATATGATATAAGAAAAAAATGAAGAGTTGTAAACAAAAAATTACAATTATTGTTCTTTTAAATAGTAATAACAATTAGTATCATGAATGAAGCAATTTATGTAACCATTGAAAGATGAAGAGTCATGATGTCAACTTGCATTTTTTAAAATATAAAATTTTGCAATTTTTGAAGAAAAAGAAAGCTTAAGCTCTTATTCTAATTGCATAAGTGATATTATAGAACAATTTAATGATATTGAGTCAATTGTATCTAAATCTACTAAAATAATTATTTGTAAAAAAAGAGAATATAAACCACATCTTCGATCAAATGAAGCTCAATTAGCATGTATTTCTTCTCCACGGTCAATTTGACACAAAATAATGTAATTTTCTTCACTTGCATGTGTATTTGTGTATTAAAAAATCAATTTTATTACAAATTTTGTAAAAGAAAAAACCATACCCACATGAAAAACACATAAAATAAAATTATAAAAATAACTACAATATCAAAATAAATATCATAACCGATATTTATGTTAAAAGTTATATGTATAAATTGATAAGATGATATTTATCATTTTTTTATTTAAATATATTTTTTGTCCATATTTAAATTACGTAAAGACATTATCAACTATTTGCATAAACAAATTAATCTTTCCGCATCAATTTATATATAATGAAAAATTACATTAAAATAAAATGACATACAATTTTTCAAATGAATAAAATTACTAACTCCAATTAATAATTAAATAACAAAATAACAAATATGTAACAATATTATTTATTTTATTATTATGTATTACATGATTCTTTTTGTTTGTTCAAATCTGTAAAACTAGTAAATTTGAAAATAAACTAAAAAATTAGTAGTGACTTATAATAACATGCTCACGTCCCAAGTATTTTAATCATTCCAACATAAATTCATTGAGTGAGTGATTAACATTGAACACATCTTGCACTTTTAGCCAATCCATTTAACCATTTCAACTTACGTTCATAAAATAAATATATAAATAGTTACATAAGTATTTCAAAAATAACAAAAATTAGATATGGTTACCATTCAAGTATATTACTAAACATTACATGCCAAAATTGAGTTAGAAAACAAAATTATAATATAAATATGAGGATGTCTTGCCTTTTTTGTGGAGATACAAATCGATGGACATGTTATTTTGTTGCTTGAGGTTTCGTTGAAGATATGTGGACGTGAAGATTTGTTTCCATTTCTCACACTAAAAAATAATCCGACGTGAAATATGACTTTAGCCATTTCATGTACATGAAGTGTGCAACCTAAAAATTCAAAGAGAAAAAGTGAGACATAAAGAAAAAATGGACATGTATAATATATTATTTCAATGATTCTATGATGTTGTTAGATAACATTTAAGAAACGTTGAATAATAAGAAAAGAAAAGGAGAATGCAATACAATGATTTTTGGAATCATATATCCGCCTTGAAACATCATTTGAGGCATTTCATATGCATGAGATGTGTAACCTAAAATTTCAAAGAAAAAAGGGAAAAAAAGTGAGACATAAGAAACAAATTGAGATATCTAATATATAATTTCAATGATGCTTGGATGCTATTAGCTAAAAATCATGAAACAATGAATAAAATAGTATGAAAAACATTGCAATTTATAGAGGAATAAAAGAAAAAAATGACTTATGATCTTTCGAATTCTTGAAGCACATATTACCTAAAGGAATTGATTCTTTTGTTTAGAGGAGTAATCTTTATCTATTGTAATATATCCTATATATAATAGTGAATGTCATAGCTAAATGCATTAGTTATTACTATTAGTTAATGGGATGAATGTTTGTAACCTATGAAATACAAATAGTCATGCAATGAGAGAGCTTGAAAGTATTAAGTTGATGAGGTGGCAACTCCTAATGCAACCTCACCAACTTTAACATATATATATGTAGATTTGGAACTGTAATTAATGATTAATCAACTGAACTCTCCCAAAATTCTTCAAATAATGCCGCAACAATTTTTATCGTTGCTGGGTCAATTTCGCGCCTTCAAAACCAAAAATTTTTGGGAGTTCCAATTTGTTGCATCATCTGTAACTTTAATTTGGAACTGAAATTAGCATAATTTAATGCCCAACATAAATTACGAATTTGCCGAGGCAAGCATAAGAATTGCCGCGGCAATTTTAAGTTCACCCAAAAGTTGACTTTATTTGACCCCAAAATTGCCGTGGCATGTCTAACGCCAATTTGAAATTGTTTTTCATCGCAGAAACTCCCAATTTTCACTTCATGAAATTGTCTCGGCAAGTATAAAAATTGTCGTGGCATTTTGGCCTTGTTCACCAATTTGCACCTGCACACTATTAACTCAACCAATCTCCATTAGATCACACTCCCTCTCTTTTTCTTTTTATTCTCTCTTAGATATTGCCCAATTAACTAAAAAACATAAAAATTAACGACAAGAAAAAAAAAATACCTTACCTACTCTGGGTTGCCTCCTAACAATGCATTTGTTTAACGTCGTTAGCTCGACCAGAGCTCCCTTAAGCTAAGGGGGCTCATCCCATGTCATAGACGGGTTCCAACAACTTGATCTCCTCAATGACCATTTTATCATGTGCTCCATAGTAGTGCTTAAGTCTACTACCATTTACCTTGAATGTCTCGCAACTGTCAGGAATTCTATGGCAGCGTGAGGGGATACACTTTCATTAACATAAGGACCCAACTATCTCGACTTAAGTTTCCTAGGGAAAAGCTTAAGACGTGAGTTAAACAATAGGACCAACTATCCTACTTTGAATTCTCTAGGTATTATATGATGGTCATGCCATCGTTTGGTCTTCTCTTTATAAATCTTAGCATTTTCGTATGCATCACGTCAAAACTCGTCTAACTCAAGGATTTGGAACTTTCTCTGAATGCCGGCGGCTTTAAGGTTCATGTTATACGCCTTAAACGCCCAGTAAGCCTTGTGTTCGAGTCCGACAAGAAGGTGGCAAGCCTTGCCGAAAACCAAACGATATGGAGACATGCCAATCAGCATTTTGTAGACGGTCTTGTATGCCCACAATGCCTCATCCAACCAAACCGACCAATCCTTTCGTGATGGGTTAACAGTTTTCTCTAAAATAAACTTGATCTCCCAATTGGATACCTCAGCTTGAACATTAGTCTGAGGATGGTATGACAAAGCCATCTTGTGCACCACTGAAAACATTTCACAAATGGCCTTAAACTGCCTGTTTCGAAAATGTGTCCTTTCATCGCTAATAATAGCTCGGGGCGACCCATAACGAGTAAAAATATATGATTTTAAGAACGCATAGACAGTTTGAGCATCATTCTTTATTGTTGCCTTTGCTTCCACCCATTTGGAAACATAGTCAACAACAAGCAAAATGTAAAGTTTGGAGTTAGACTTAGGGAACGGTCCCATAAAGTCAATATCCCAAAGATCAAATATCTCGAGCTCAAGGATGCCATTCAGAGGAAGCTCATGCTTTTTATAAATGTTTCCCGTCCTTTGGCACCTATCTCAGTTCAGAGCAAACAAATAGGCGTCTTTAAGCAAGGTAGGCCAAAATAAACCAGATTTAGTAACCTTCCTTGTTGTTCTATCCCCCTTCAAATGACCGTCATAAGGGGCAGAATGGCATGAATGTAGGATGGATTGCTGCTCATCTTCAGGCACACATCGTCAAACTTCATTATTAGAATAATGCCTATAGAGAAACGGCTCATCCCAATAATATAAATGTACCTTAGAGAGAAATCTCTTCTTTTGTTGGTAGGTGATGTTCAGAGGCAACAACCTGCTTACGACATAGTTCGCATAGTCTGCGAACCAGGGAGCTGAGGAAACAACATTGACTGCAAATAATTGTTCATCAGGGAACATTTTCTTGATCTTGCCCTTTGCTCCCTACACTTCTCGTCCTCCAACCTTGACAGTTGATCAACCACCTGAATTTGTGTCCCCTTCTGGTCCACTATCTCTAGGTCGAATTCTTGTAGCAGAAGAATCCACCTGATTAGCCTTGGCTTCGCATCCTGTTTTCCAAACAAATACCTAATGGCAGAATGATCAGTGTAGACTAATAATTTAGTGCCTAATAAGTAAGAGTGAAACTTATCAAATGCATAAACTACAAACAACAACTCTTTCTCAGTTACAGTATAGTTTAACTGCGCTCCAACAAGTGTTTCGTTAGCGTAGTAGATGGAGTGAAATTTGTTGTTTTTCTTTTGTCCTAACACAGCTCCAACTATTATATCACTAGCATAACACATTAATTCGAATGGTAACAACCAATCAGGTGGAACCAAAATAGGGGCCGTTACCAAACGTTTCCTTAATTCGTGGAACACAGCTAAACATTTAGAAATTACCTGAAACTTGACATCCTTCTCCAAGAGAATGCAAAGTGGTTTTGCATTCTTGGAGAAGTCCTTTATAAATTGCCGGTAGAACCCGGCATGCCCAAGGAAACTCCTGACATCTTTGACCGTTGTTGGCGGTAGCAGCTTCTCAATTGCTTCAATCTTTGCCCTGTCCACCTCCAAACCTACTCCTGAAACCCTGTGACCAAGAACAAAACCTTCCTCAACCATAAAATGACATTTTTCCCAGTTAAGCACGGGGTTTGTCTCCTCACATCTCTCGAGCACCTTTTTAAGGTTACTCAAACACGACTCAAAAGAGTCTCCAAAGACAGAGAAGTCATCCATGAAGACTTCTACAAACTACTCCACCATATCGGTGAAAATAGCCATCATGCACCTCTGAAAAGTAGCAGGTGCATTGTAGAGACCAAACGACATCCTTTTAAAGGCGAAGGTGCCAAAAGGACATGTAAAAGTAGTTTTATGTTGGTCCTCTGGCTCGATGACTATTTGATTATACCTGCTATAACCATCTAAAAAATAATAAAATGGCTTACCTGTGAGTCGATCTAGCATTTGATCGATGAATGGAAGCGAAAAGTGGTCATTTTTTGTGGTCTAGTTGAGCTTTCGATAGTCCATGAAAATCCTCCAACCAGTCACTGTCCGAGATGGGATCAACTCATTCTTGTCATTCTTCACCTCTGTGATCCCACCCTTCTTTGGCACGCACTTAACTGGACTCACCCATCTACTGTCAGCAATAGGATAAATGATCCTAGCATCCAACCACTTCAGCACTTCCTTCATAACAGGGTTGAGCCTTCTTTGACAATCAACTGACCCTTTTGCCTCGTCTTCTGGGTTGATCTTGTGCATACAAAAGGCTCGGTTAGTTCCTCTAATATTAGATATAGTCCAACCCAAAGCCTTTTTATGCTTCTTCAAAACTATCACCAATTTTTCTTCTCTTACAGCATCCAGTTTCGAAGATATAATGACAGACAATGTCTCATTCTCCCCCAAGAACTGATATTTTAGATTTTTTGGTAGTTCCTTCAGTTCTAACTGGGGAGCTTCTTCAATAGACGGCCTTTACGAATTCACCTTCCGTTCTTCTATAACCAAAGGCTCAACCCTGCACAAACTAGCCATCTCTGCCATACAACTAGCCAACTCGAATGACTCATCCAGTTCAACGAGCTCCTCATCCTTGTACAGAAAATATATAACTCCTTGGAGATACCCATTCAGCACATCTGGATCATTGAGAAGTGTCATCTCCTGTTGGTCAATAGAAGTGATGGCGTTTACCTCATGGCAGTTGTCATCTTTCTCATCGGGGTATTCCATCGACTTATACACATTGAAAGTCACCTTTTCAGATCTCACTCTCATGACTAACTCTCATCTCTTGACATTAATAACAATGTCTGCAATTGCCAAGAAAGGTCTTCCAAGAATCGGTGGCACTTCTATGTCCGCATCAAAATTTAGAATTGCAAAATCCGCTGGGAATATAAATTTTCCAGCACGATCTAGAATGTCTTCTACTATTCATTTTGGGTATACCACAGAACGGTCAGTCAGATGCAAAGATACAGTAGTGGGCTTTATTGTTCTCACAGTGACTTATAGAGTGACAAAGGCATCAGATTCATGCCTGCTCCCAAATTGCACAACTCCTTGATAGCAGTTCCTTCTCCAATCCCACATGAAATAAAAAGGCTATCAGGATCTTTTTGCTTCGTCGGGATGGTATTCTGCACAATAGTGCTACACTCCTTACTTAACTTCACTACTTTGAATTCTTCCACACGTCTCCTCTTGGATAAGATATCCTTGAGGAACTTGTGGTAGTTCAATATTTGCTCAAGTGCTTCTATGAGTGGAATGTTGATCCGGAGTTGTTTCAGAATTTCCAGGAATTTCTGAAACTATCTGTCATCTTTCTGCTTGCTGAACCTGTGCGGATATGGTAGAGGTAGTCTCACTACCTCTTTCTCTGTCTCTACTAATTGTTCTGGTTCAACCTGTTGTTCCACCCTAGACTCTGTCTCAACTTGTCCTTCTTCAACAGCCTGATATTCTTCAGAATTACTACTTTGGGCTATTTTCTTCTTCCTTTGTTCCATTGGAGCACTCAGTTGCGCACCACTCCTAAGAGTTATAGCCTTTAGATATCTTCCTTTGTTATGAGAATTTTCAGTGTTACTCGGTAGTTCCCCTTGTGGTCTTTCGTTCAATTGCTACGCCATCTGACCCATCTGAGTTTATAACACTCGAATCGCAGCCCTCTAATTGTTCTGCACTATTTCTATATTTATGATAACTGTAGTACTAACCTTTAACTTAGCCTTGATGTCAGAAGCAAAAGCCCTAAACATGTCTTCCAACCCCTTATTTAGGTTTGGTTGTTGAGTCTCTTGTTACTCCTACTGATTCGAACTCTACCCATACCTCTGACGTTGCATCATTCGGTACTGACCCTGATTTCTCTGCTCAAATTCAGGAGGACCATTATTTCTGTGATTCTGCTGTAAGGGATATAGATTGTTTGAGTTTCTATACCTCAAATTTGGATGGTCCTTCCACCCCGGATTATATGTGTCAGCAAATGGGTCATATACCTTGTTCCAGTTTCCTATATAAGACACTGAGCTTGTATTCTAAGGACACTGCTCGTACTCGTGCCCTTGCCCATAAACTACACCGATCACATCTTAGGCTTCTTCAGATTCCACTGCATTGACACTAGGTTGCTTGTTCAAACCTGTAATAGCTTTTTGAATGTTCCCCAATGCCTTAAACACCTTTTCCATATCATTTGAGCCCCTTGAAACTGCACTCATTGAGGCTCCACCTCTGTAGCTGTCTTCATTGACCCTGTTGTCAACAGCTAACTCTATAATCTGCTTAGCCCTGATATGACCTAACCTCAGCAAATTTTTGCCTCCAGAAGAGTTCAGCATGTTCTGCTATGTCGGGTTCAGCCCTTCATAAAAGTGTTCAATCTTCTTCTTTTGTGAAATCTCATGGTTCGAGCATTCAGATAATAAGCCCTTGTATCGCTCCCAAGCTTTATATAGCGACTCCCCATGCTGCTGGGTAAACTCTGTGATCTGCCTCACCTGCTGCTTCTTAAGTTCTCTTGAGGAGAACTTATCTAAGAACAACTATACCAACTCTGCCCAGTTTGCCACACCAGTAAGGTCCAAATTTTGGTACCAGTCCAGAGCTTTGTCTCTGAGTGAATATGGAAACAAATGGAATGCCACATCCTCAGGCGCCATCCCTGTATTAGAAAATGACCCCATTGTCTTCATATAAATCTTCAAATGTTTGATAGGGTTCTCCAGCTGAGACCACTTGAATGACCCTATATGATGAACTGCAGAAATCATCATCTATTTCTACTCAAAACTACCACCTGATGTGGAACATGTGGTACCCAGTCTCCATAAATATTATCTCGCTCGCCCCTAATGAGCTCATCCTCTGGATCGACGAACTGCATCATCCAGTTCTGCTGGTAGTGATAGCCTTCTTGCCCCTGCTGATTATTGAATCTCTGATGATTTTAACTAATAGGGAGCGTGAGGTTATTGAAAATTGGGTTCACTACTCGTCCTTGAACCTCGTTGAATCTAGTTCCACCCCCAGTTTGGGTGGTCTCATCTTCCTGACGGGGGTTCAATGGTGGGTCATTTTGATCATGTTCCGACATATTGTCGGACTGTAGCGCTTTCTTAAGCTTGAGCTTCTCCTTAAAGGTCCTCAATTTTTAGATCCCTTTCCAAAGTGGTGACAAACCCTTGATTTGACCCTGTCAGGTTTTTCTCATGCACTAAGAATTTCCTGCACACCACTAAACAATCACCCAAAATAAAAAAGCACTGACCTCTAAAGTTACTTAAACCCAAGTCCCCGACAACAGCGCCAAAAACTTGTTAACGCTCACGGCAAGTATATCATTTGCACAAGTAATATAGGACTTTCGCAAGTCCGAGTTTCGAAAACTCAGGGACTTGGGCGGAACTTTAGAAGTGAATAATACCAATTGATTTAAAATTGAAAAAAATGCAATAAGGAATCAAAGTTTTTTGTTTGAACTTATGTTTACTTGACAATAAAGTAAAGAATAATAATTAAACTAAGAGCAAGAAAACAGCAAGTTGTGTACGATAGTACTGACACGCGGGATGTGAATTGCTACTATGCTTCTGATGACTCTTAAATTTACTTGGTTAATTAGTATACAAATTACCCTTCTATCGTAGGTATGTGGATTCTCGCCAGAGAGTTGCCTACAACTTAATCAAATTTATCCCTAAAGCATGCTACTACAATAGGGCAACAATTCAACTGGTAATGGATTCAACCTTACGGAACATAGGGTTCATGGGGCATGCTACTACCCTACAACACACCTAAGTTCAGAATCCTTTCACAACACAATGCACTAGCCAAAGATACAATCATCTAAATAAATATGCAATAGAATGTGTCAAAATCTATCACAAGCATCAAGAACAATGAAACCTGAAAATCCATATACTCCATTAACCAAAATAAATCTTTAAATCATCCTAACAATCAATCTACACCCCAAGATTGGGGATTTAGCTACTCATGATCATCAAAGAACAAAAGCAATCCAAAGTTGAATATAAAAACATAAGTTTCAATCCAAAATCCCAAAACTATCATTACAAACCATAAAAAGTTAAAAACCTACGAAGAAGGTCCATTTTCTTCTTCCTTTGGTCGTGGTTTGCGCCTCCTTTTTCCAATGCGTCCTTGTTGGGTTATAACTCTTGAAACGTAGTTGAAATAGGGAAAAATCCAGAATTAGCTCTTTGACCAATTTTGCCGTGACATGTTTTAGAATTGTCGCGGCAATTTGGATTTTAATGAGAGTTTTCGTGGCAACTATAAGAATTGCCGCAACAATTTTGGTGTTTCACTTCTTATCCACTTTTGCTCCAAATTTAGCTCCCTTCCATGCTATATATGATCCGGGTACCTGAAATTCACAACACTAAACACAGCCCACATCATATATTCCAGAGATAAGCTCATAATCTCATGAAAAATGTAAAATAAGATCGAAAACAAGCCAAAATAGCCTCAAAATTACCACATAACCTAATTCTCAACACTTAAGCACAAGTATGGCCAAACACGATGGAATGATGATGAAAATCGGTTAAAAAGCTCTAGAATAGCCAGAATTTAGATCGTATAAAATATGAGATATCAAACGTGCTTCGGGTCAGATGGTTAATCTGGGTAAGTCATCGGTGTTCTTTAGTCCTTCCTCCTTTGGGGAGATAAGGTCTGCTATCTTATCTTGTTTGGGCATTGGGGAAGCAGACAATTTTAGGAGTTATCTAGGGGTTTCTATAGGTATTGGAAGGAGGAAGTGTGGGGTGTTTAAGGTGATACTTGATAAGGCCCGGGAGAGGCTTGGGGGTTGGAGTAGGAAACTGTTATCCGGGGCAGGGAAGGATGTATTGTTAAAATCAGTTGCTCAGGCTTTACCATCGTATCTTATGAGTGTGTACCTCCTATTGTTGGGGTAATGGAAGAGTTGGAAAAATTATGTAACGCATACTCGTGGGGTTCTAATGGGAAAGGGAAGAAGGCAGTCCATTGGCGGAGTTGGTCCCGTCTGAGTTGTAGTAAGGCCAACGGAGGGTTGGGATTTCAGAAGGTGAAGGAGTTTAATATGGCTTTGTTGGGTAAGCAAGGATGGCGACTCATGACGGAACCAGATTCATTATTTGCACGGGTAATAAAAGGTCGCTACTACCCCTCAAGCACTTTTTTGGAGGCTAATATGGGTGCTAATCCTAGTTATATGTGAAGGTCATTTTTTTAGGTGAAGGAGGTGCTTAAAGCAGGCACCAAAGTCTGGATTGGGAATGGATTGTAGACACCTATCTTTAAAGATAATTGGTTGGGGGAACCGTATGGGCTTCATTGGTCACTAGGGGAGTTGAGGGACTCGGCGGTGGTGGCAGAGTCATTCACGGATGGGCAAAGGGAGAGGGACGTGGCAAGGTTGGAGAGGATTTTAGGCCATGAGGTATGTGACCTTGTTTCTTCTATTCCACTAAGTTATGGAAATGCTAATGATGCTATTTTTTGGGAGGGAGAAGAGGATGGGGTGTATTCGGTTAAAGCTCGTATAAGAGGCTTTGTATGGAAGTGATAGATAGTGGACGTAGCGAAGTATGGAAGAGTGTGTGGCAAGCTCCGGTCCAGGCAAAGGTTCAAAATTTATGGTGGCGGGCCTTAACGGATTGCTTATCGGTAGGAGAGCGGCTCAGTTACAAAGGGGTGGTGGGTGATATGAGGTGTGGGGTTTGTGGAGGGGGTCGCGAAACGAGGGAACATACACTGTTAGATTGGGTAGAAGCGGTTCAGGTGCGGAGAGATGTGGGGATCCAGATCCACTCATGTCGGTTCTCGTCTCTTTGGGACTGGTTTGTTGAGACTCGCCAGAATGTGTGGGTGCAAAGCTGGCCGAAGGTTTTATATGTTGGTTGGGGCTTATGGAGGAGTTGGTGCTAGGGTGACTGTACAGTGGCAGCCATCGGAAAGGGGTGTGGTAAAAATTAATGTGGACGGGGTGGTGTTTGGTTCGACCAGATATGGTAGGAATTAGGTGGCGAGAGATGAAGATGGGTGGCGGTTAGGTGAGGGGCTGCTAGAGTTTGAGGGTAGTCTTGGGTTAGTGAAATGCGTGAAGCTAATTGCTGTTAGGGAAGCTTTGCGGTCGAGTCAGAATTGGAGGAACATCATTCTCGAAAATGACTCAAAAAATGTTATATTGAATCTCGTGTTAGGATCTGATATGCCTACAATTTATCGGATGTTGCTAGAGGATTGTAGGTATTTAGCATCATTTTTTTGAGAATGTAATTTTCTCTTTTGTTCCTAGGTCTACGAATGTAGTTGCTCATAGGTTTGCTAGAGCATTAGGTTCATTGGCTGGCTTATGTACATGGTTGGGCTCAGATTTTCCCCTGGGGTTGCCGTGAGTTTGATTGATATAATAATATGGTTCTCCTTTCCTCAAAAAAAAAATTCTTTAGATATACAGATTGATAAGTTTATCTTTGTGGTATGGAATCATGGTAAAGGCGTATTATTAGTTTCACTTAAAATACATACTCAAACTAATAAATAAAATCAACTCTATCAAATTTATGGGGTAATAACAGTTTCACCTCTTATGGTAAACTTCCATTTCAGTTGACACCTCTAAATCAATATTTCGAACTACTGACTACCCTATAGTTTGGAGAGTTCATTCCATGGCATTTGGCCTTAAAGGCGGAAGATCTAAAGAAGATCGAGTACTCTCCATGCATGTTTACCTTCCATATGAAATCACGAAGTGAGTCGATGACGTAGGTGTTGCCTTTGAATTCCACAGCGACGTCGTTCGTGCTGACGAAGGAGTCTTCGGCCGGGGGGAGGTGGGAGAGGAATAAACGCTAGCGGAATCAGAGTTCGGAGGCGGTGAGGGCATTGAAGGGAGGGAGGGGCTCAAGGGATCTTACAAAGGCGAGAGGGCGGCGGTGGACAGTGTCGACAACGAGGCCGAGGATGGTGGACTTAGGAGAGGGGAGGTGTCGGAGAAGATGGTTTCAATGATTTGGATTTAGTTCACTTTAATTTTGATTTGGTATGGAGGGTGGGGTGGGGTGGGGTTTAAAGGGGAGAGCTACCCCCTATTTTGTAGTTCAACTAGTTAGTTTTTAAGAAAATAAAATAAAATAAAATATTTTGATTTGGTATGGAGTTGTGGTATGGATTTTGATTTGGTTTATTTTGATTTTAAGTTGGATTTGGTTCATTTTCTATTTGATTTGAATTTTATTATTTGGTTTGAGATTAATTTAGTCACCAACTCGAATTTTTAAATTTTTCGACAAATATATGAATTTTCCAGCGAGTTCATGAAGTTTTTGGCATGTTTATAAAATTTTCAACGAATCTATGAGTTTGTCGGCGAGCTTAGGTTGAAGAAGAAAGGTAAAGTCAAGGGCATTTTGATTTTATTTATTTTAAAGATGATCATATCATGATCAATCCTGTGCAAGGCAGCACAACGTCAAGCTGAGTCCTGGGAATGAGCCTAGGGAACATTATCTGGCGTGAGAGTAAGAATTTCACACAAATAAGTTTATAAAACTTAAGGTTGAATCAGAACTTCCAGTTCGTTCAAAAAGTGAACAACGTATGAAGAACGCGAAGAACACTTGAAGAACGAGAATAACACTAAGTGAGAGTTTCCGATTTTGTATAAAAAGTGCTCAAATGATATAAAAGTTATGACCTTTTTACGGGAGGCTTGGGAGCCATATTTATAGTTTTTGGTTTACCTACCATAGATGACCTTTGGTTGTCCGGCATTGGGAGACGGGTCGCAAGGGCTCGGTCATAGTCTTGGTGTCTATCATGTTGGATCTATACAGGAAGAGGGCTAGAGCCTCAGTAGACATTGTTGAGACTCCGGGAGCAAGTCTGATGAGAGGCAAGTGACACGTGAACATTTGGATTAATATTTATGATGTTTTATCCCTGCTTTTATTTTATATTTGTTTTGATTTATCATGTTTTATTATATTATATGTTACTTTATTAGGTTTGATGTGTTTTCGAGTGTTTTAGTGTGTTGCAAGCCTTTTATATGTGTTTTAGGGACTTTGGAAGGATCAAGGATTGCTTTGGAATAGTTTTGAGAGCTTAAAGAAGACCCGAGAGGCGACGTGGGCAGTAACGTGACCTGCACGGGTTGCGTTTGATGGATTTTCATAACTGTGTACCCAACACGACCCGTGACACAGCCTGTATGGGTCATGCCCGTCAATTCATTTGGTAACACGACCCGTGACACGATCTGCATAGGTCGTACCGCAGGCCGTGTCCAGCAATTCCAAAAGTCCAATTCTGAGTTGCTTTCCTATTTTTGAGTATTTAGGGCTTGTAAAAACACTATTATTGTATCTTAGGCTATTGTAACTGATAGTGTTGGAACCTTAGAGGATTATTAAAGATTTTAATCAAGATCATTCTACATTTTGTGTAACGTTTCTCTACTCTATTGAATGCAATATTTGTCTTCAATCTTCATGAGAGGTAAGATTCATGGTTCTTGACGTGTATAGGCATGGGTATATAATGTAATTTTTATGGAGCACAATCGCAAGGACGAACGCGCTATGGTCAGTGCGTGCACACATGGGCATGGATCATGGCTGTGGAACATGGGCATGGATCATGGATGTGGACCATGGGCGTGGAGCAAGGTTATGGACCATGGGCGCAGATCATTTGCGTGGACCATGGAAGAAGGTGTAAGAACACGGATAAGGATGAACAAAAGTATGGATCCACGGACGAAGGCGTGGAAGTGCGGACGGATAAACGAAGACATGTGCACGGGCGTGGCCTTGCCATGTACGTGCATGCTTGTCACGTGACGTCTTCGATTTTTTTGCTGAATTTTTCCTTGGGATTTCAGATTCTCTTTGGTATGGTTTGACTCTCTTTGACCGATCTAGCGAGCCACGTGTCATTTAGTCATTATTTAAACTAATCTTGATTTTTTATGTCGAATCAGTTGCCCCTCCACTCTGAGCGATTTTGATTTACCGCAATCATGATTGAGTGATGCTTGAAGGTGATGATCAAATTTTACAACTTTCTTTCTAGAGTTGTGCTCATGCCAAGCCTATGGAAGACGGGTGTTAATGTTGATCCTTAGAGCGCTGAGCTCTTTGGAACACTAAGCTTCTTAGAGCATTGATAAGATGGCTAGTATTAATGCCATCATTGTTTGTTCTCAAGCCTTGTTGGAAAAGATGAGGAGACCATCGTTGCATCTCTTGTAAGTAGTCTCTCAAGGGGGTTCGTGGAGGGCCATTGGGTGTTGAACCTCCAATGAGAGAGGTTAATAGTTTTTTTTTTAACTTCATTACAAGCAGAGGCTTGCTTGGGGAAGCATTGAAGAGACTGCGACAAGGGTCTTGACAAAGCTTGCCAAGATGAACTCTGGGGAGCTGATGACTCTAAAATATTTTCCACTTAGTCAAATTTGAAGATCTCTCTCATAGAATGGGCATAGTCATGAAAATGACCAACGATGGCTCGCAGGGGCAAGGAGATGCATGGTCATGAGGATGATCATCAATGGCTTGCGGGGACGAAGAGTAAGCATAGTTATGAGAATGACCATCAATAGCTCGTGGGGGCGAGGAGTAGGCATGATCATAAGAATGACCAAAAATAGCACGTAGGAGCAAGGAAATCGGTCATGGGGATGACCATCAGTGGCTCGTCTTGCTGAGGATAAGTTCTTGTTCAAGAGCAGCTCTTGCTGCGGATCAGCTCTGGTTGAGGAGGAGATCTCGCTAAGGATCAGCTCTCTCAGAGGAGCATCATGGTCATAGGGATGACCAAAAATGACTCTTAGGGGCAATGATCGTAGACACAGGGAAATTTCCAACACTTGCTGAGCTTTGGCACTTGGACTTTTTTTTTTTTCGCGGAGACATGCCCCAAAACTTTTGAATGATGTTTTGTAAAATCACGTTCTTGCTTTCTGGTGGAGACAAGGTGCCTGGAGACAAGGCTTCATATCTTGACAGAGGCTAGGTTCCATAACTTGGCGTTGGCAAGGCTGCTGGAGACGAGGCTCCATACCTTGGCGGAGGTGAGGCTCTTGGTGACAAGGCTTTAAAACTTTACAGAGGCAAGGCTCCTGGAGATGAGGCTCCAAAATCTGGCAGAGGCGAGACTACTGGAGACGAGGCTCCATAACTTGGCAGAGACGAGACTTTATATCTTGGTGGAGACGAGGCTCCATATCTTGGCGGAGACGAGACTCCATATCTTGGCAGATACGAGGCTCTATAACTTGGAAGAGACGATACTCCATGACTTGGAAGAGACGAGGCTCCATGACTTGGTGGAGACGAGGCTATATAACTTAACGAAGACGAAGCTCCTAGAGATGAGGCTTCAAAACTTCGCAGTTCGTTCAAAAAGTGAAAAACGAACGAAAAATGCGAAGAACACTTGAAGAGAGTTTTTGGTTATGTATAGCAAGTGTTCAAATGATAAAAGTTATGATCTTTTTATGGGAGGCTTGGGGGCCCTATTTATATTTTTGGTTTACCTTCCATGGATGACTTTTGGTTGTCCGATGTTGGGAAACGGGTTGTAGGGGCTCGGTCGTAGTCTTGGTCTCTATCCTATTTCATCTGCACACTTGATAAATCACATTTTATGCTAGTTATTGAACCCTAAATCATGCATAGATATACCCTTTTGCTCTCATTTTACACTCGAATTGCTCGTATTTGAGTGTGAAGTTACCAAATTTCCATTCATTGTGCTTAACTGTCAACAAATCCTGACTTTAAGTTATTTTTGGTGTTTTATTGCATTTATTCATTTTTTTTGTGCTCAATAATGCTTTTTTTAGTGTTCTGGACGTTTTCAGAATAATTCGAGCAAGCCCGAGCATGGAAGGGAGCGAAAACTGAAGTTAAAATTAAATAAAAAAAGCCTTCAGCACCGCGGCGCCCAAAAGTCTGCCAAATTGAAATTTTGAAAGGAGAAAAGACACGGGTCACCAGCTCAGCACTGAGATCTCCGGCGGCGTCAACACATGTCAACAATCGCAGCGCCGCGACGCTGGTCTGCTGGAATTGCTATAAATAGAGGCTCATTTTGGGGCAAAGGATTTGTTTTTCTGGGCATTTCACCACCTCCATTGCATCTCTAGACCTCCATTTCATATTTTTAGAGCCTTCAGTTCATCTATTTCCATTTTCCATCTTTTAATTTCTCATTTTACGCTTGTTTTGGATTAATTTCGACTGAATTTGAGGGTATAGGTATATCATTGTCGATTTTTCGATTGTGAGATCACCCCCTCGCTGTTTTGTTTAGTTGAACTATGTTATTTCCATATTATATAAAATTGTTATTTCCTTAAGGGGCCCGTTATAGATCCTAGCGCCTATGAACTCTGCGAACTTCGTAATAGAAGTGAGTGAGATTTAGAGGAGCTAAGCCGAGTCTTGTGTGGACCCACTGATAGGATTTCACTGGATTGCTTTGGGATGCCAAAGGTCAACAAAGGGGATTTATGTTTTGAAGCAAAGGTATGGATCATTTTCATCAATTCCCATATATTCCCTAGTGGGAACCTGTCTTAAATATCTGGTGACAGGTTGTTCATACTCTTTTGTATCTTGACCAGTCAGCGTATGCACTTGGGTCACATTATTTTATTAGGCATGAGGCAGTCTGCCAAGCGTAGTAGGCTTTGGTATCCCACACTCATCCATAGATTGTGCATTCGTCAGTTTGTCCCGATGGATGAGCGTGAGACACCGGTCCCCGATGCGATACCCATTACTCATTGAGGAATCAACACCATAGGCAGGCTCTCTGGGGTATGTGTAGATGCTAACCAAAGGCATAAGAAGGAGCATCATAAGAGAGAAGATAAAAAGAAGAATGAGGATAAGACTTCAACCTCGAGAGGAGTCCAGCAGCAGTTGAATATGATGATGTGAGCCATTCAGAGGCTCGAGGCGCTTGTTATGGAGTTAGCCTCTAGTGGAAACCCTCGGAGAACCGGTGACATAGTGTTAGAGTCACGCAAAAGAAAGGAAAAATCGACCCCATCTTACAAGGACAAGGGCAAAAAACCCAAGATGGAGTCCAGTGATGAAGAGAGCAGTTCGGAGAGTGATTCGAGGGCTGAGTGCATCCACTCGTCCTAGGTATTGTATAGTAGTTTACTTTTCAGTTATAGTTGCATCATTAATTTAGTTTGTATCATGCATATCATTTAGTTAGGATTGTATGTCAAACTCAAAGTCAAATCATTAAGGGTAATGATTAGCTCTAAGTTTGGGGGGAGGGGAAGCATTTGCATTTGCATCAGATGTTCTTCACTTTTCTTGATTTTTCACTTCTTTTAGAAATTTGCTAATTGCATCGCACTTTTCCTTTCTTGTTGGATAGTTGTGGATATTTTAGGCATGTTGGACTGTGCTCTGAGAGCCTGATATACTGGTTATGTTCTTGGTTTTAATTTTCTGAAGATTGATGTGTATTGTGATTACATTTGTGGGAATAAATTTAGAATTTGTCACTGGATTGTTTTGTCAGGGCTTGTTATAACTGTTTGTACACACATCCTTGGAGCTTAGGATTTTTCTTGGTTTTGAGTGAAGTAACATGTTTAGGCTAAATGTAGAGAATTGCATGTTTGTAGAATTGAGTGATCCCATCTTTGAGACGAAATGACTACGACGATCTAGTTAGGAGGATATCATTTAGGTCATCTTTGGACCGCTTGAGCCAGAAAATCCTACCTTGATACATTGTGTCCTTACTATCCCCCTCTGTGCCTTAGCCTTTTCTTTCAATACACATTTATTACAAGCCTATGTGGCCATTTGATCTTTGGCCTAACATGGTTTTTGAACATTCTACGCTTATAGTGAACATGGTGTTCATCTTGAAAAAGTTGAATGCTAATCTTTGAGTGGGGTTAGTATAGGAACATTGGGAATGAGTTTGGGAATTGTGTATGTATTGATTATACTATTACTTTCTATTCCGATAGTTTGGATAAAGTTTGGGGGACCCTTGTGATCACAAAAAGAAAAAGAAAAGAAAAGAAAGAAAAATGGACAAAAGCAAGAAAAAGTTAAAATAGGCATGCAAAAGATGCAATAAATCCAAAAAGAAAAGAGAAATGAAAAGTGAAAAATGATCACAATTCTTCCTCTCCACAAGAAAGTAAATCAGAATAGAGGGCTAAGAACACTTGGTAAAAAGGGGAAAAGGGAATGTAAACTGGGTTGTGTGTTTGTGAGCAATATGTACAACAAGTTCACTATAGGTGTAGGATTAAGCTTCATGAAATATCTATACCACACCTTCACCTAAGTCTAACGCTACAACCCAAGGTAAAGCCCTATTGGTCCCGATAGCTAGATGTTTGTAGATTAGTGGAGAAGAGAAGGTCACTCAACTTACGGAATCATTGTTTGAATTGAAACTGAACCTTGCATGTCTTTGCCTAGGATTAAGATGCTCTTGAGTAACAAAGATGACACACATACCCGATAGCATGCTACATCACCAAATAGTCCCAATCTAAATGCATGATTGGATTATTTTAGTTAAAAAGTTTCATAATGCGGTTATTTTGGTTTAAAACCCAAACCGACCGAAAGAAATAGTAAACCAAACTAATAACTCGCATTTTATGCTAGTTATTGAACCTTAAATCATGCATAGCTGTCCACTTTTGCTCTCGTTTTATGCTCAAACAGCCCTTACTTGAGTGTAAAACCACCCAATTGTCTCTCTTGGTGCTTAATTGTTGCAAACCCCGACTTTAGGTTATTTTCAGTATTTTCATGCATATATTCACTTATTTGTGCTCAATAATGCTTGTCTTAGTGTTCTGGACGTTTTCAGGATAATTAGAGCAGTCCCAAGCATGGAAGAGAGCGAAAAACCGAAGTCGGAAATTCAAGGAAGTGATCAGGTCCCCAGCGTTGCGGCATTGGCCTTCAGCGCCGCGGCGCCCACAAGTCAGCTAAAGTCAAACCTCGACACGTGTAGCTAGCTCAGCAGCGAAGTCAGCGGCGAAGTCAATGTAGTCTACCCTACGAAACGCCGCGACGCCGGTCTGCTGAAACTTCTATAAATACGAGGTTGATTTTAGGGTTAGGAGTTCGAAGTTTTGGCATTTTCTTCACCCCTTTTGCACCTCCAGCCGTCTTTCTCCAGTTCCAGAGCCTCCATACTCTTATTTCTAGACTGTCAACCTTTTTCCATTACGATTACTCTTGTATTTTGGATTT
>JAYMTA010001507.1:0-19740 GCA_036897625.1 Pelargonium cotyledonis
AACGACGCCAGATCTCTCTCCGCTGAACACCACGGCGCCATGCTCGTTCCAGATGTGGAGTGGAGCTGCAAATCTTTAGCGTCCTCTCGGCAGTGAGCTCTAATTGCTCCGATTTCGCCGGCCAGCTATCCAGATCGTCCCATATCCCCATCTCCGGTGCCGATCTCCTCTCTCTCTTGTGCAGATCTGTCAATTCATGGTCGTGGTCGTGGCCTGCGTTTTTTTTTTATTTTTTAATTTGCATGAGTCCACATTGTATTGGTTGATTTTGAGTTGATGTTGGTTAATTTTAGGTTTAATTTTGTTTGTTGGTTTTATAATTTGAAATTTGAAATTTGAATTTGGAAATTTGGAATTTATTATTGATGTTGGTTAATTGGTATATGTTAATTGATGATAAATTATACGAAATATTGATTTGTATGTGTATATATTGATAAAAACACAACTAAAACTCAAATTCCAGCGAGCCTTTTCAATTTTCCTGTGAAAAAATTATATTCCGGCAATTATTTAATGTTTCCCGCGAAACTATGAATTTTTCGGTAAAGCATGATGAATATGTTCTTAATGAAGAAGAAGGACAACTTTGGAATTTCAAAAAAAATATTGGCCATGTGTTGGGCACATGATTGAAATTTTGGAAAATTCCGTTAATTTTATCGGAAAAATTGGACGGATATGAATGTGACATAGTACATAGTAGCTAATAGTAACAAACTAAAGTTGTGGGAATCAACGTGTAAAAGGTGTCAAATACAAAGTAGGTATGTGTAATTTTTCCTTGTTTTTATTTATTTGTTTATTTTTTCACTTAAGGTTTGTTTGGCTACAAAACTTCAAATAGTATAGGGTATAATAGTTTTTTAACATCAAACTAATGGTGAAATTAACATAATCGTTAAATTGTTACTTCATATGGGCTAGATGTCAACAACATTAATTCATGGGGGTGTTTTTAGTGTATAGTTCATATAGGCTAAGTGTAATTTCTCTTATACTATTTAATTTTTGACTATGAGTTGATTTAGGTCAGATATGATGGAAAAAAATGGCCATGATATGATATTTCTCGTTCCATGTGAGCTTGTAGGTGTGCTAACATATAAGGGGTTATGGGACGATCTGGATAGCTGGCTAGACCGAATAATGGACCGGACCAAACCCTTTCGATCTTGTCTTCGGTCCATAAATTTTATAGTATTGGTCCAATTAGGTTTGTATCGATTTAAATTATTTATTTAATAAAATATGTTCTAGGGTAGATTACAGAAAGCCTCTATGTACTTATCACTTAAAACACCTAGCCTCGTAGAAGTAAAGGTCATTTCAATTAATCACGCAGAAGTAGCCACTCAACGGAATCCGTTAATTTTTGGATGAAAAGTTCATCTCTCTCATCACATGTCTAGCATGTGACTTTCAACTTTTTTTGAAATTACCAAATTACCCTTCTTTTTTCACATATTCAACTAAAATGAATAACAATAAAGAAAAATGAAGAACACTTGAAGATTCCTGCGAACTCGTGAGTTTTCCAACGATAATTTTGCATATTCCGGCAAATTTAGTGGTTTCCGACAAAAATAATGAATATTCCGGCATGATTTCAAACTCCTAAACTAAAATTTTAATTAAATTTACAACAATCACAATCATAATCATTAAATTCAATTCAAATACAACAATCCAACCAATTGAACATTCAATAATCAGATTCAAACATTCAACAACATTCAAATTAATTGGGTCAAAAAAATCAAAAATTGAACCAAAAATTACAGAAAACAAACAAAAAAAAATCTCATTACAACTTGAACCAGATCTGGTCTGGTCTAGTCTCCACCGTCGATGGCCGAGACCGACGCCGGAGACATTTCGTCGTTGCGCCGGATCTAGCCTCGTTGCTTGTCGGCAAGAGGATGAACCCCATGGCCAAGGCAGACCAACTCAGACCCGCCGGGAGCCGTCGTCATGGAGCTGTCACCGTGGCCGGACGGCCTGCGGTACTGGACCCGTGGCTCGAGTCCACTACTCGTGAACCCAGATCCGGCTCGAGCCCTTGTCATTGTCGTCGCCGTATTCGCTGGAGAGATATGATGGAGTCGAACTGGCTCGAGCCCTCGTCGTTGTTGTCACCGAATTCGCCGGAGAGAGGAGATGGAGTCGCCGAAGAGAGAAGATAGAGAGATAGAGAAGATGGAGAAGATGAAGAGATGAGAGAGATGGAGAAGATGAAGAGATGGGAGAGATAGAGATTAATTAAATGACCTTTACTTCTACGAGGCTATGTGTAATAAGTGACAAGTTGATATGAGTTTTATGTAATTTACCCTATGTTCTATTATTAATTATATTTTTATCATTTTTAGTACAAACATATTTCATTATTTTCAACTTTGTTCACTTATTTTGATTATTGTTATTGTATCTCTATTTTTTTCCTTAAAAAAATGTTTAAAATAATAGAATTGGTCAATTCAATCTGATCTCGATTTGGACCATTCACAATCGATTTGGTTGGTCTAATCCTTGGACCAATTATAACCAACCTACAATTCCATGATATTTGAAGAATCTAGTTCGATTCTGAACCGATATCCAACCCTAATTGGATGGTTGTCTTCTTTACCTTTATATTGGTTTTGAACTTTAGTTATTAATTAGTTAAGAGTCAGGTTCCTTTTAAGTGAGCTGACACATTGTTAGATATGTGACAAGAATGATGGTTTTATTGCAAAAACGCTTATATGTTAAATAAAAAAGAAAGAGGATTACAGTTAAGGGGTTAGAAAAGGCCCTTGACAAACAAAAATAGCGCAAACTACAATAATAATTTCCATCTTCTCAAATGAACCTTATTTTAGTGATGCGACTATTTTGACATGGTCAAATCTTAGTTCTCGTTAGGATGTTGTATTGACTTTCTTCTTATCTAAGTGTTAAGATAGTTGAAGTTGGATTTGAGTTAGAGCTTCGGGTCAAAGTTACTAGTAAAGGGACAAGGTATTGTTGCATGCACAGATTAACAAATTATTAAGCGGAAACTTTGAATGTGTGTCCAAGGGGATTGCTGTCAATATGAGAATCAAGATCACCACACAAATGTATATAGAAAGGTTACGAATATTAAAAAAAAATCGAAGAATGTACAATGCTTTTGTAGAACGTTTGAAGATATCGAAGAACACACGATGAACATGAAGAACGCTAGAGATGATTCTTGTGCTCTTCAGAGTGTATTCTTTATGGAAAATATAAAGTGAATCCTTATGTGAGCTTACACCTTTGTGGCTTTTTGCACTCAATAAAGTTTAACCCGCCCATATGTCCTGAATCTGTCCGATATTGATCGGACCCTAGGTCAAGGTTAACTAGGCATTTAATCGAACTTGTCTTGATATTTGACTCCGAATGCTAATGTGTCATGTGTCTTCTTCTCATTGGCTTTTTTCATGTATGATTGTTGGATATCATCACACACCAATTAATCTATAAATAAATAAAAAGGACGAGATGCAAAGAGAAAACCAATGTAGTTAACAAGTGGGTGTACCATTCAAGTTTTCTATTTGTCGCGACTTCCTCATTTGTTGTGGTGAGGATTTTACTAAGGTCTGATAGGTGTCTACATCTAGATGTGACACCTTCAGGATGAGACTCGAGTCTTTATATATTGTTGTAGGTTGTATGCATCTTTTTTATTTGTTTGTGGAGCACATGTCATTTGATGTGGGTGACACCGATGTCCGACATATTTTTTTTTTGATTGACAATAGGTATTTTAGTATTCAATTAAATATTACAAGATACAAAGTACAAAGAGAGGTCTCAGACCTAAAAGAAAAATAGAAAAATACAGTGAAGAGTCCTGAAAAAGACTGATGGTAAAAAATCTAAACAACTCATACTAACTAAAAAGTGATGACCATGCTTGGAGAGCGTGAATTGATATTCTTAGGAGGTGAGTGAAATAAGTATAATAATTCATAGATTTTTTTGAGATGTGAGGAAAGTAAATATGAGACTCCATTGGGGTTTGTGAGCACGCTCATGAGGATTGATTCTCTTTGAAGGCTAGTGGAGCAAAAATAGGTTTCCATTGAAGTTTGTGAGCACGTGCTTTAGGGAAACCGAGTCATGAGGTAACCAAAGCAATGAGCGGCAAGTGGCTGATTAGTGTCGGAGAATCTCCCGACAGTTAAGTGAAAGCTGCTATGAGCTCCATTGGTGATGACATCAAGTGAAAGCTCTAGTGATACTACACTTTTGTCGTCGAAGGGTAAAGACAACCGTGATGCTAGGGTGAAACACTGATGATGGTGGTAGTAGGAGCAGTGCTTAGAAAAAGGTACGAGGAAAACGAGATGTGGACGACAGTGAGAACCAAAACCAACACGGTTTAAGCCAGTTGAGACTGGCTGTGAGGAGAGGAGCGACGATGCTATGCTGAGCGACTCCGACAATGACTTCAGCAGAGAAAAGTGGCCGAAGGGGAAATCACCGCCGGATGGGGGCGAATGAAACAGATCAGAAAGTGATGGAGATGACTCCGGCAGATCTGACGACTCTAGTGGTTCCGGTGACGACATTTGGGGAAAGTGGTGAGGCCATTGCTTAGGCCAGTTGAGACTAGTTGTGATGACGATGGTGTCGTGCAAGTATTGCTCCAACGAGCATGTTCGTGCAAATTCAATGACGACAAATGACAAGGGGGAGGTGTGGAGCAGATCCGACAAGAGTTGTACAAATCCGGCGAATTTGGTGCAAATCCAACAGATGTGGAGCACATCCGGCAGAGGGGCGGAGCTGAGATGCTCTTTGGCAGCGAGCTCTATCATATCCAGCAGATGTGGAGCAGATCCAGGAGAGGGGCAGAGCTGAGATGCTCTCCGACAGCGAGTTCCATTGATTCCAGCGGCTGCGGCTGGGCGAAACCAGCGAGAGAGGTGTTTGTCCAGTGACAACTACCAGTGAAGTATTGGTGGTGGATCAAGGTCGTTGATATTGGGAAGGTGAATGATTAGAGAAGGGGAAAAGGAAGAAGATGAATGAGAGAATGCTCTCAGGCGGCCGAATCTGCTGGAGAGGAAGCGATGTTGGTGGTTGTTGTAAGGAGACTAGAGATAATTTACGCCCGACTTCTATGCCATATTGTTTCTCTTGCCCATGGATGATGTCACGCAGTGTATTGCAGTGAACATCACGTGTGACCATGCTACAAGGTGTCACATTCTATGCATGTTGAGGCTTGAAGTAGATCGGACCGGATCGACTCGGCATGCATAGTCATAATGTCATATCATATTTTGAGTGCCTCTGAGTTTGAGTCTAATTTGTCAGTCTGAATCATAGTCCTTGAGCACGTTGTCACATGTTCGTGCATTTGGGGCGCACATCGTGTGTGACACCACTTATTTGTGTTCTCAGTCTTCTGGTTCCATGGTGTTTATAGCCTTTACTTCCGATCTTCTAATCTAAGTTGGGATGTCACACGACTTGCACTCCATATGCCATTCCAATAAGAAAATTTTGAAGAGATGGCTATCTTGTCTTGATTTCGTTGGTCTTAAACTTCTTCTTTGCAACCCGGTGTGGATAAGGCTAACTCATTCCCGAGGTTAGGAATCTTATCCCAAGGCTATAGAGTGGCATTCCAAATTGAAACTCACAAAGTCCATGTTCTCTCCTCTATTGTAGATGGACAGATACTAGACATTTTGGCCATCTCTTGTAGTTTTGCTTCTCTTCAATAGATAGAATTCTGGTATTCATTAACAGATCTGGCACCGTCAACTATTAAAATCACATTTTCTGGGAGATACATAAACTTCTTCTCATTGCAAATGAAATATCGACTCAAAAGACACAATCACAAAAGTATGTGAGATATACTTGTCTATTCAACTATCAATCAATCAATCAATCAATCAAGTTATTTGAACTATCAATTGCAAGCCGGGACCAATTTCTTTGACCATCTGTTTTGATGTTGTGAGAATATATACATTGACTTTACATATGCAGTAGGTGACATCCGGAAGAGCTTCTATCCTACGTGCCCCTCTCGGCTCAATACGAGACCAGCATTCCATCCATCCATCCCTGTAATGTAATACAAGTAAATGAAATAACCCTTCACCCACTATACAGTTGATTACTCTCACAATGAAATGTACAACAAAAACAGCCATCCACCCTATACTTGTTTGCCCATTCATTCCTCATATCAATCGCAACCAGTGTTCATGATATGATGCTAGGCGTGGCCGGCCTCGACCACAACTCACCAAATGCTTCCACCATTACCTCGTCAAGCTCGTATATTTGTTGAAGCTTCCAGGCAGAAAACATTGGCTTGTAGGGCACTTGGGTTCCTGTAGGTAAATCACAAAGTCCATGGAGCTCTAGTCTTTCTCTTCAAATGTTTCACAACCATCCTGCTTCTCCTTTGCAAGATGGTCAATAGGAACATAAGCATACCCTTTCGGTAATCGCTGATTCTTCATGGATGCTTGATCTGATGTCATTATCAGCTCCTTTCCAAATGTCTCAGGATTCTATGATTTAGAATAGAATAACATGTAAGTAATGGAGACCTTGAAACTTGTTTATGGAAGGGGAAAAAAATGCAAGCAAACAGTCCAACATTAAAACAAGATACCTTGATGGGTTTCTGCCTCGTTTCTCCATTGACGAGGTTGTGAGATGCAATTGAAGCTCTATGAGGTATTTGCTTACCAGAAAATGGCACTCTCTCGGTAGGCTTTCGAGTCAAGTAGTTTTGGGATGTTGAGCTGTCATCTGTCTTTTGGTCAGTGTCCATGGACACAGGAAATCTAATCCGATGATTAACCGAAACAGTGCTATCCACAGTTATGTCATCCGATCTTTGCATAGCTTCACTGGATGATTTATAACCATCTGTGTGCCCTTTCATGGATGTAGTAGCTGATTCTAAACTCACATCAGGAGGGAAGAAGGGTCTACGAACAAGCACAGAAAAGGCAACGTGATCTCGTTTCATAGCAAGTACGTCATGAGAACATAGAACAATATCCCGCTGCAAAGAAAGAAATACATTCTCAAAAACCCTCATGAGAAAGTTATATATTTAAGAAAAGAGGGTAGCTTAGATGAAATAAAACACCACTTCAACAGCACTTAGAGACAATTGGAGGGAGAAAGCTATTTAGATAAATATACTAGAGATACAGGAAGAAGCATCAAACACAAGTCTTCAGCATTTGACATACCTTTACTTTCTCACGTTTGATAATTCTTTCACATAGCAGGCGTAACCTTTCTAGTTCAACCTACACGAGCATTAATGTGGTGGTGAAATTAAATGCATCAGGTGCAAAGAGGGAGCAAGAAGTGAAAGCGAAACTGAAGCCTTGACTTGTTATGTTCATAATTAGAGACAATGTTACTAAAAGCAATGCATAAATGATGGTAGTTCAAAGAATATAACAAGAATATGCCATTAAGAAAAGTATTATAAAAATCAGAACCACAGAAAATAAGAGACAGGTGATGAGTAGCAAGGCCAGTTGCACAAACTTCACAAGAAACTGAAAAATAGTAAATTTTGCCAAGGAGAAATTCATTTCCATCATTCCTTTCATTGTCACAACGGCATCAGTTTATGCTTGTTTGTTAAACTAGACACCGACCCAAAAGCTTAAACTTATAGGTGGAGAGCCCAACTAGTGTATCAAGTGGCAACAAACTTCACATTCTTTCGATGTGAAATAAATTAACATTGTCCCTCACGTGCAGGTCGTATAATATAATGGACCCTGCACGTGGACCAAGAAGGGAGGCAACAAAGGTGAGTCACTAGACTCAAACCAAACCAGCTCTGATACCATGTTAAATACTAGTACTAGTTAGTTTCACATTTCTAGTATAAATCTCTCTAGCACTTTTTAACACAATTCAATCACATCAAAAATACAATCTCTTATTTCTTAACTAGGTATTAGAGCCTCTTGATCATATGTTTTGAGTCTCCCAAAGCTTTCGGAATTTTGAATTTCCTCAGCCAATAATTTCTTCTTCTTTTTTTCAATATTTTCAATAAAAAAAATTATTTCACATTTTTTCCTCAAAATTTAATGTAAATTTTGAATTTATGTGTGGGAGCATCGCATCAACAAACCATGTCATTTCTCTTTATTTTATATTTCTTGAGTAACTTTCATTCTAAAGTCACTTTAGGCTTTTTCTCTTTTATTGAGCAGCTTTCATACTAGCAACAAATCTAATCCTTTAAGTTTAGATTTTAATGAAGAGTAGAAATAAGAGTTGCTAAAAGATGGGGCAATTTTTGAATTTCTTATTTGTCTTTTGAAAACACCTCGGTACCTTCCCAATGAACCCTCAACAACTTCTTGGTGCTAATTGTCATTTTAGTGACATCAACATGGTCATCTTTTTCAACGGTTTTATGTTAACTGACATTCTAGTGACATCAACATTGTCATCTTCTTCTCAGCCCTAACCAATTGTACTCTCCCTCGATAACCAAGTTTTGCCATCTATTATTAAAATCAATTTCAACAGCCACTTAATGCTGACGGAAGTCCTAAAGAAAACTAAAAAGAGAAAATTCAGGCTCTCGCATTGATTTAGTTTACAAGCTCCAGCTTGAGGAGTGTAAAGATGCAATTACAAGTTTGGTAGGATCAGAAACAGTGCAAGTGAAATTAGAAAATACTCCCTCCGTCCCAAAATGAGTGTATTGTTTTCATTTTTTGCAAAAATTAAGAATTACAAGATAATTTAGTGTGTTTTCAATATTATCTTCACTTTCCCCCCTACACCCCATGTGCATAAGTGAGAAGAGTAATATGGGAAAAACAATAATATAATAGCCTAAAAATAGAAACATGACACTCATTTTGGGACAAAAAATTTAGATGAACAGGACACTCATTTTGGGACGGAGGGAGTATGTTAATAGGAAAGCGTAGAAAATATGTTTTAAAAATAAGTTAAATACTAGTCATATTTCTAGTCTAAATCTTCTATGTAAAGGGGTCTCTCTTGTAACTATTAACACAATTCAATTACATCAATAATACAGTTTCTCATATATATAACAAAAATATATAAAAGCCTGGGTCGATTTATTTTAATCTAGACTCCAACCCAAAAACTGAAACTTATAGGTGGAGGACTGAACTAGTATATCAAGTAACAACGGACTTCACATTCTTTTGACGTGGAATACATTGGCAATACCGTTTTTGATCAATCTAAAGAATGTGGGCTGATAAGTGCAGGATTCAACAATGTATCTTTTACCTTATAAAAATCAAGTTTCCCACAGGCCAAATTTGGAAATAGTTATTTATGGAGAAAGAAATCGATCAAATATATTAATTTAAGAAAAACCCATACCCTGATTTGCTTGAGGCTCTGTAACTCTTCAACTCCATGTCTCTGAGTCTCAGCCTGCACAATATTATTAATGCAAATAAATATAGTACAAATATAAATCAGACTTCACTTCAAGCCATTAACGTTGTTTATTTTTAATTTTGGTGTGGATTACAGCAACAAAGGCATTAACACTGACATATAAAAGATAAAAGATTACCACCTTGGCCCTATGCTCTGAGCTGTGCTTTTCACAGTATGACTTGTGCTGCCACTTCCCACCAACAGTCTTCATGGTCATGCAGTAGCCAGTACTTCTAGCACAGGTGGGGTGAAATGTTATCTGACAGTGACCAAACTTGCACTGCAACCCATGAAAATTACTTCACACATCAATAATCTCATTAATTAGACAAATAGTTGAAACAAATTTTTTTTAGATATAACCCCCTTCATCTCTAGGGAAAAAACAAGAACAAAGTGCACTTATTGTGATCCCCACCTTTATGCAGACACCTAGATTAGAATGACAGATGATGCACGTATTATTCCCCTTTGATATTGCCTCCTGTCATTGCATTAACATACAGTAAGGTTAATCATGCAAAAGATATATGCATGCTACATATTTTTTTATTATCAGAATGCAGGCTATATTTATTTATTTTTTGAAATAAAATGCAAGCTATATTATAGTGACAAAAATGTGTAAAACCTCATGTCAAATTCTATCAAAGAGGAATACCTTAAGAAATACACTTACTATACTATCCAGGTAACTACGTAATTGTCTCACCACTAAATAAATGCACATACCATTCCTTCAACGAGATTTATCTGCCCCCTTTTGAATGTTGATTCAAAAACCCACTACAATAGGGAATATGGTAAATTATAATTCATTTCAGTACAATGAGAAACAACATAAGAAATATAATAAAACAAAATGAATTCGGTCAGTAGATAAAAAAAGTCACCTCAGCACAGAAGGCATGGACCCATTGACCACTAGTGGATTTCCTAAAAGCGCCAGTAGTTCCACCACATAAACCACATTCAACACCGCAATAAGGTTTCTCCCAAAAGTTGACGGTTGGAGCTCCTAAAGATGTAGAAGACGTTATTTCTTCACACAATTCGCAATACCACGGTCCAGTAGATTCTGTAACACTAAGGTAGCAATCCAAGTGAACTGCAACCTGTAAACAAGGAATAATTAAACTAAACAGATACAACACTAAGTTTTGAATGAAAAAGCATCGGATGAGATTAAAACCTTGCAACTGCAACAGGTTAAAGTTGGGTTCAACAATGTTTCCGACCGTCTACAGATATCACATGATTTAGGGTGTTCCTTGGAAATATTTGACCCCAGCCGAGCAAAATTAGAACGCTTTTCTAATGAAACCCTTGAAACTGCCACCCTGGAAAGTGAATCCTTAGCTCGTGGCATCATCGGAGAACACGGACCAGCCCTACTATTATTCAATACAATCTGCATGCAAAAAATGAAAATAATAATAAATAAAATAACTGCAGAAATACTTCTAAAAAAAATAACAGCAGAAATTGGTCCATAGTTTCAATAAATAATTGACAAGACAAATCATTAACCTCTTGATGAGTTGAAACATCAAGGGAATCTTTCCGAAATGATGAATTCCTAGAAGATGCAGCAGCAGCTGCAGTTGCAGCAGCTAGAACAGCTTGGGCTTCCTTGTACTTTCTCTCTTTCCTACCCAGCTTCTTAGCTTCTCTAATTTCAGAGATATATTGGTTCGCAAAAACAGCATCCCATTTTTGCTCCCTTGTTACATTAATCTCCTGTGGTAGGCTCTTTGTGATGTTAAAAATTAAGCCATCTGCAAGGACAGTTCAGCCATCAATACATTACAGCAAACAGATAACAAATACATAGTCCGTTTACATATGCAATGAAAAGAATGAGCAAAAAAGTTAAATAATAGCAAACTTATAGCTAGAAGAGAAAAGGGAAATGAAACAAGAAGAGACCACTTATATGCTTTCTTGCAACTGCATTGCTGAGTAACCTATTCTGAAAATAAATAATCTCCCCTTCCACTTCGTCCTCCGGAGATGGTTCAAGAGCTCCCAATTCCCTAGCCTTTAGTAACTGGTCTAAATTTAAATCATCAAGTATGCAGAGCGTGTCTTTGAAGTTTGAAGGTTCATTTTGATGACTACAGCTGACACTAGCATTCGAAGACGCCTCCAGACGGGAAGAGTCACCTTTCCCTAAACCTGTCAAGGAAACATGTTAGACCTCTCCAAACTAAAATTTAGTAAACAAGAATTCCGATGACAACTTACTAAAAGTCTCATTTACAAACACCTCAGATTGCATCTGCAATAGTCTGTTGTGGATATATGGGTGTACATAAAAACTAAAAAAATCTTCTGATCTTCTGCATCAAAAAAATTAAGATCAAAAGCCATTCCAATATAAAATGCACCCTCCAGAAGTTTCAAACAGACACCACATAGGTAGAATTCAAAGTAAATAGTGGAATACTTATGATCAGGAACAAGTGGAGTCACAGCAGCTGAAGACACAGGATATCTCTGATCTGTAATCACTGAATTCTGCTCATGTAAAGCAGCTTCCTCTGAATGATCTATTCCAGAAAGTCAGAAATTATATGGTTTAGTTGATTCGTTATTTCAAGTCGAACATATTGCTCACAAATAAATAACACCAGACAATGATCTTTTATTCTGTAATGCGTGCAGCTATAGAAGTGTAAATTACCTATGTTGCACCAAAACCGACACGCAACACAATTCGCGACGCGATTCGTCACGACACGTTGCTCGACAAGTTTATTTATATATTAAAAATATATCTTATATATTATATATGTATTGCTAATTATTCATTTAGCATAAATACATAAAAATATTAAACTATTAGTTCCATAAAAATGGGTTTTTATAGTATTTAACTACACAACCCATTCAAATACCCAAACACTACCTATGAGCCCACTAACAGCACTATAGCACATACCCATAGGCATGTCTATAACCCAAACCCTAATTAGTAAACCATTTTCGAATCACAAGAAAAAGGATAAGAAACACGGGAAGAAGCATCAGTGGTGCCAGAGAAAGGGTTGTCTTTCCTGAACTGCGATTGCGAAAATGGTGAAAAGGACAGAAGTAGGAGAAGAAAAATAAACATACTTGATCTGCGAATCCGAAAGTGGTGAAGAAGACGGAGTAAGAAAAAAGAACTTACATGATTGGCGATGGATAAAGTGAGTTCAGTTGCCGGTGATAGCAACTGTCAGAATGGTGATCTTGGCTGAGGAAGGTAGTATTTGTTTAATAATATAAATTTAAAATAAAATAATATTTTGGTTTATAAATAATAATTTTGATTAAAAAATCTTACTCAAAAATGTGATTCACGTGTCGGCCCGTATTGGTGGTGTGTCGGAAATATTTTATTTTAATTATGAAATCAAGAATTGTGTGTCAGACACCTCGGTAACAAGTCAGTTGAGCGTCGCATTGGGTTCGCATGTCGGACCCCGACATTCAGCTTGGGTGCCGAGTTGGCGCTTCATAGCAAATTACCATGTTCAAATTATACTACTATGGAAAAGGATTAAAAATCATACTTCAGGAATTTAATATGACACTGATCTAACAAATTGCAGGAAGATATTGAAGAGTTGTATACAAAAAATCAAAAACCTAGAGTTCTAGATACATGCAAAATGGTTATATTAAAAGCAAGCTTAGAGCACAAGCTCTATTTACTGTCAAAGCTATGCAAATAAAGTGTGCACGTTGAGCCAACTACATGCAGGAAAGAGAAACATTTCATTTCTTTCAGCCAGCACACATTACTTTGGAATCTGACTATGTTGGTCTGTTGAAATTAAAACTTCAGTTCAATCCCAATTCTTTTCATTCAATTATGTGAAATTTCTCACCCCCAAATACAACTGACATCTTGACCAACCTATGGTTAGAATGATATTGAAGGAATTCAGGTCACTGTACTCTTCAAATCCAAGGTTCTACAAGTACAACAAGTTGCAGGTAACTATCTTTGATCAAATCCTTTTCAGAATTACTATGAAAGCAAGGCACAGGACATATACGAAGAAACTAAGAGGATGAAAACTGCATAACCTAGTAACCAAGGATGCGAAAAACTAGTGAGTAAACAAAATGGATGGAGCATTCTACTATAAATATGATTTAAAAGAAGGATACCTTCAGACTTAGTTGAACACTTCACTATTAAATCTTGAACTCCATTGTCATCCAAAGAATTCTACAGAAATAAAACAAAGAAAAAACAACAGTAAATAAAGACTTGAACAGCTAAAATGAACAAAAGATAACAAAATCAATGTGCAGATACAAATCCAGAAACCAAACAAAGCATGTATTCTTCATACAAGGATCTAAGTCAATAATCCAACCATCCCACAATTTTATTTTATTTTTCTTGGAGGTAGAAAAAAGAAGTTACACGAGAACGCAAATTTAAGTTGATTCTTGTGGCAATAGTTGTTTCCTTGCCTGGATTTTTTGGGATTTGGTCATATTATTTTCTGGATATGCATGTGAAGTCTTCAACTCTATGACTTTATTTGACAATATTGTTGAAATTGGTAAATGATTCTCTATTCTGCAATTTCTGGTTTATAATTTATGATGATTCTTAATAATGTATATATGCACTAACATATGGTTTATTATATATGTGTGTGTAGCATACATAAGAGTCAGGCGTAAAATTGGTAAATAATGTTGCTACAAGAATAGTGATTGAGTCCAAGTTGGTGCAAATTTGATAAGTCATTATAGTAGTGATGTGCAGTTGCAAGGTACATCCCCACAACCTACTACCAACAAGCTAGCTTAAAACCAAGATAGAGAACAAGAAAGTAGAGAACAGATAAAAAAAATACTATTTATCAAACACATGAGTATCCCTCTTAATCATTATATGCATTAACTGCTAAAATAACCAAAAGTTGAAAAAGAAAAACTTTAGCAGTGTATATCCATATACCATCATGGCATTAGCAATGTATTATGAAACCAAACTATAATCATGAGCTAACCCACCCAACCATAATACCAAGATGTCACTATCTATACGATAGTTGAGGCAAAATGGTGACTGGGGTGCTCTACTACATAATACAGAGATTCCACTATTGAGAGTTATTGATATATAGGTGATAGCATTGCAATTTCTGTTTCACACAATGGCTGGAAATGATGACATTCAATGCAGATACACAAATGTAATAGGGCATTTTGAAAAACAAGATTAAGCAAGAGGGCTGAAGAGTCCATTGATGGAATTTTTTTGCTGAAGTAATGTGAAGGAGCAAAAAAACACGAATCAAAAGAAACAAAGACAAGAAAGAATCAGAGCGGGCCTCATACAAGAATACCACAGGTTAAGAACCGAACAAGAAGACTGAAACTGATTGACTACCAGCCTAAATATTCTCTAAACTTCACTAAAGGATGCTCTTCCATCATGCTCAAAAACAAATCGAAGTGGACGCAACGCGATGTAATTTTGCAGAAAAAAAAATTGTGAAACAAATGGAAGAAAAAACATATCATGACATGATAAGATTACCTTTTCATTGGCCTCTGTCATAGATGCTCCAACTGAATTATCTGTTTTTTCCCTAACAAGTTGATCTACCTTAACTCCATCAATCAATATCACATCGTCAGTAGAACTTTCCTTCCATGAGCATACAACTTTGTTCTCATTCAGATTCCTAATGCTACTTTTGGTTCTTCTCCTTGGCGGTACTGACTTGACTGCAACAGGACATGGAATATCAGACTCTGACACAGATAAACATGGAATATCAGACTCTGACACAGATAAACAATGTGAACCATCAGCTCCTCCACTCTCAGCCTTGGAAGAAGTCACGGATCTTAATTTGACCTTCAGATTCTTCTGTGAAGCACCCATATAAGCATGCTTTCTGAACCAATTAGCTATTTTGCATTTCAGATCAGGGATTAAGCAGCTATCCTGTAGGGAGAAAGTGGAGACCACCAAGTAAACAAAACAAAAAACTGAAAGCGAGAAGTAAACGAGTAACACATATCATGAAGGAACTCCTTCTAGCATCGATAAACAACCATATGAAGTTCATTATTGTATGTATTACCGATAATGTTGAAACTAATGAGTTAGATGAGATGCCAATTTCCAGGGCGACATCTTTCACGCTGACTTTTCCTCGATCTATTAGCTGCATGATTTGAAGGAATAAATGGTTAACAAATTCAAGACATTAATCTAAGGAAATGTGGAAACATATTGAACTGCTGCTTGAGAGTAAAACATGAATTTGGTGCACCTTTTTCAGAACAAGAGCAAAATTTAAAGAATCAGATTGGATAACATCCTCATCATCATTTTTTTCTTGTATCCCCATCTCAACAAGTTGCTCTGCATCATTACATTCTGATACAAGTTCAGCATTTGATCTGGAATCAGACAATCCTGTCTCTAGAGACCCACTGTCACCTAACTGATCAGAAGGGGTATGAGAATATTCAACATGGGCCCCATCGTTATCTCCATTTCTGCCGCCAATTTGCAGTCTATGCAGTATGTTTGTTGACGATGCCACTGGAAGATGATTGGAAATGCAGGAGTTGCTGCCAACAGCTACACTTGGGTCACCTAATTGCACACAGTTGCTACCACCCTTTACTTCAGAGTGCTTAGAGCAAAAAGCTCTCAACTCAATCTGTATGTGCACAAAAGGCAATGCCAGTAGGGACTAATACGGACACACAAAAAAAAAAAAAAATAGAAAAGACTATTCTTACAGCACAAGAATTAAACAGTGGCTATAGTCATGGCAGCTGCAGTTCTGCTATAACAGCAATAATGCAATAGTAATTCAAGGTATTGGAGAATAAGCTTACATTATCACAACCATATCTTCCCCAAATCTCCATTCTATGTCTTGCCTCCCTTGCACATATAGGATGGAATGAAGTTCTACAAGCCCCTGAACCAACCAAACCACAAGCCATTACTAGAATGAGCATCACCAATTATCAAACAATCACAAAACTAAAAATAAAACTAAAGATTATGCCGATGCACACCTACATGACAGTTAATCTTCCAGCACTACAACAGCAGATTGTTAGAAGGTTACGTAACAAATTGCAAGCATGTCAATTAACGAGGCAATGTGCAAACTGCATCTACTAAAGCACAGAACATGATTGGAGATCTCTATAACATGAACACAAGATACTTTGGACATAAAAGGAGAGAGGAAGACGTAGACCTTTTGACCATTTGGAACTACTGTTTTCTAAAATTAAGTGATGTTTTCTAAAATTAAGTGATGACTTAACAGTCCTTTTTAACTCTCAAATATATTTCACCTTCCTCAGTCCTCATAATCTTCAAAGATATATTACATGAGAAAAAATGAAAACAAAACAAGGGGTCTGATAAGGTAAATCAATGATATACTTCCAAATCTATATTTCACTCAACCATCATTCCAACAACTCCATCCCAGTATATCACTATTTGCAACGCACTAAAATAAATACGAAATTGTACAGAACATTTTAAACAAATACATCCACCATTACGGACACTTTGTAACTAAGAAAGACCAACATACAACATCGCAAACAGATGTAAATGAGTGTACACTTCAACAACACTATTATTACAGATGCTTAAATATAAATGAATTGAAAATAGCATGTTAATTGATTGCAATAATATATGCAGTTGTGTAATATAAATGAAAATGAAAATGAAAACAGCATCACTTAATACTACTTGGTCCAAAAGAAGCATTATTATATATTGAACCTTTTAATCTAGGAAGATAGTATTCCAAAAGAAAAAATCCAGTTGCTCTCTTATATTCTGCTGTCTCATGAAATCAGATGGCCCAAAAATATGAATAACAAAAAATTAAAGCCAATTAACTCAATACCTTTTTTAGCTTATGAGACTAATAATAGAAAAAGACTACAGTGTCTTCTGCAATTACTCTCAACCACTTCAAAATAGGAGTCAATATATTAGCATATAAAGTAGGCGATCATCTGGATGTAGTTCTAAAAAGACATGAAAAGATAATCGTTCCTTGCTATTTGCAAAACACAGCGAGCCGAATAGTTAATCCACACACTGATCTCCAAAAGGTGATAAGTAAAATACCACAAAAGACCCTCGGCACTTTTAATGCTATATAATGTCTCCATGATGTTTGATACACGAAATAGCAACAGGACCTGCCACCCTACTTTCTTTGACAACACCTTCAACAAAAACCATCTCTCTACTTTCTTTCCTTTTCTTTTCCATTTTCCATTTTCCTTTTTCCTACGTGAAAAAAAAATCTTAAATGATACATTTAATTATCCATTACATGTGGCAACTGGATATAATTTTATGATAATCAAATATACTCGGACAAAATTCCCCGTGGATATTATTGCTTCAGAACAAAACAATTCAAATGAAGCTTGGTCAACTAGAATGTGAATCAAATTAGCGAGTGATTCTTCCAGATCAATGTAATATTAGCTGAGTAGGATATCAATGAAAGGCTAAGTAATGCTTTCTTCTTAGCATGTTCTCATAGTTCTAACTTCCAACCCTTGCCCCTCATTAAATGTCAATTTGATTTCATAATGTAGCAGCCCATTTGATGAAAACAAAGTGCTTTGGTGCATCAAGATCCAAAATCAAGTAATCTAATACATGTTGAATCAGACATATGGAGTTGGGTCATTTGATCCATGCTATGACATATAGACAATAATGGTTAAACCAATTTAATGTTCTTAGTACTGTTATTAACAACAGATCGATTACACATTAACTAACTATCTTTGCAATTTATGTTTTTGTAGAAACGTAGATAAAATATGACAAGTCCACTAAGAAACAAAATTGTCTAGTTGTCTTGTCCCTAATGAATTGATACACGTGGATCTCTCAATAATTAATAGAAGAAAAAATCATAGAATCAGAAAATCTTCCTCCTTTAATAGAAATCTCATTAAATCACTTTATTCATTCATATACATTCCAAGTCAATTATACATTAAAAGAATGAAAGAGCAAAATAGCAGATGCCCGACTGCTCGGGTAGAAATAAATACAAATTGCATCATAACATCTAATCAGAGAAGCATAATACAGTACCCTATAGCTATATGACCTGGTTCTGAAGTTATAACACAGATGAAGTGGCCAAAGGTCCAAAAGTCCAAGGAATAAGATGCTCTCCTGTTGAACCAACCAAAAAGAATGCATAACGGTATAAAATAAGAGAGCAACATACCATGACTGCAGCGAACACATGCTCCACACTTCACCTTGCATATATTGCAGATTAATTTTTTTCGGGTTTCCTTTATTCCTCCTACATTCATAACTGGTTCCATTCTTGTAAGGTCCTCTATGTATACCTCAGGCATCCACTGGCAACAAAATAAATGAGCAAACTCAGTAGACCCAACATTTCCAACACTTCTATGAACAGGTTTCAAGGCACCTCGCTGCTTCGGGCATAGAACACAACTAGGTTTCTTTGCATCAGTACTACCATTATTCTGCTTACACCAAACACAAAGCCATGACCCATCCAAAGCCTCAGGCACACCATAACACATCTGATGAACTGCTACATTACAAGAGTTGCAAACAATCAACCGGTTGGAATCACTGCCCAAGTCACCTGCACTACAGAAGTGACATAAAGATGAATCACCTTCACAAGGATGAGGAATCAAAACTTTTTCCAGCCCAGCTTCACCGCCCAAAAGCTTTCGCCTCTTTGAAGGCCTTCCAGAAGTCAAAGCAAACTTATTCTTCAACCCCAAAAGCCACTCTAGCCCAGTAGTTGAATCCGAAACAGTTCTATTAACTTCCTGAGCTAAAGCAACAGCTGCCAAATTGTCAATTTCTATCAGCTGGCCGTCCTCCTTCGCTGGTACATTGACCTCCTCCTTCACTATTTCTGTAACCACCTCATTTACTCCTTCCTTCTTATCTTCCTCTTTTACATCTTCCCTCCTAAATTCCTTCATCTCAACCCCATTTGAATTTTCAACCTCCACCTTATGATCATACCCTGCATTCATCTCAGCCACATTTTCCAATGGCGGAATTGAAAACAAGTTCCCATAAACTAAAGGACTAAGAAAAGACACATCACACAAAGTATCAACATCGGGCAATGTCAAGCCTCTGAAGTACTCCTCAGTCTCAACCCAAAAGTTCCGACTCCGGGACCTATTCTCTAGCCGGGCAGTCTTAGTTTCCGA
>JAYMTA010001508.1:0-19736 GCA_036897625.1 Pelargonium cotyledonis
ATGGACCCACGTGACCAAATAGTATGAAGTCTGGGTACTGCTGGAGCCCAAATATTTGTCTGGGGACTTGTGGAGTAAGTTTCTCATAGATTGGGGGTCTCTGTAGCATTTATACCCAAAAACAATAAAGTCCAAGTAATGGTAAAATTCCAATAGCAAAGAAAAAAATCTAGTAGATATTCAGGACGATTGCATTATTTATGCAAATCAGTAAAGACATAGGATCAATGCATCACTGCCATCAAATTGTTAATTGTCAACCGATAGACACATATTTGAAAAATGGAGGGAAGACCTTAAGTATGTATAGCATCTCAAAACAATAAACCCCAAAAAAATACAAGTTTAATTTTAAGAAATAAATAAAATAAAAAGTTAGACATAATGGACTGGCTACCAAAGATGTTATAGTATGGACAGCTAAAAGGTAAGGATTCAAGGACAAGATACTTATAATGACCACTCAGAGTACTGACCATGGAGCGCACAAGCCGCAGGGCACTACTATAAACCTGTAAAAGCAGAAAATAACAGAAGATTAAAGTACTAAAAACTAAAGGAAAGCAATTTTTGGATCATCAGAATATTAAAAAAATGTGAACCATACATTTCCTAGACTTCATTGTAGCTTTCTTGTGTGTGCGTGTTGCAGAGAGAGAGAGAGAGAGAGAAAGATGAAGCCAGACATGATTGGGTTGCCTCCAATTGATTATAAAGTTATGTCAAGGAGAAAATATTCATTCTGAATCTGGCCCACTCAAATAATATTTATCAACAATCCTACATGGTTCAGAAAAGAGATGTAAGGAATTAATTACCGAGTAATTTGGTCTTAATGCATGAGCAGCTGCTATATAGATAGCAGACTGACTGTACAACTCATTAGAAGAATAAGAAACCTCTTTTGCATTGGCTGATTCCTTTGCTGTGTCCTCCGCTAATCCATACTGCCAGTAAACCAATTATGACATCAACATGAACATTTACCAGGATATGCATGATAATGAGACAGAAACAGCAACAACAGACTATCAAATATTCAAGAAGAAGGATAAGCCAGGGCAGATAAATTTACAGAGATATGGTCATCCAATGTTGCATAAGGGAATGTAGCAAACTAACCAACACAGTTCCAAGATTGTAAATTGCTCTATGGAAGTCGAATTGCAACATTATTGCTGAACGAAACTGCATTAGGAGACGAGTGAGATGTCAGCCATGAAGTCACTAGCTGCTTGTTTCTATATATTCATCCAAGAACTCTGACATCTCCAAATGATTTTTGTACCTTACTAATGGCAGTTTTTACAATTGCTGCTTTCTCTCGTATTTGAACAATAGCACTAAGTTCCTAAATTGCACATTGAAAGAAAGGAGCATTATCAAAATTTCCATCATATGCCAATGTATACAAATAAGTACGTGTTCTTTAGAGTTTAGAACATTACAATAAACGACTAAGGGGCATAATGAATGTAAATAAAATACCTGGAGTGCAAGTCCCCAATTGTTAAGTGCCTGCAACAGATTTCACAAGAGTAAGTACCGAGATGTAAAACATAATATCAAGGTAAACCAAAAGAGGTTTAGAAACCAAATAAACATGAGCAAGCACAGAAAAACAAAATAATTTGTGGTAATTCCAAAGGACATACCTGTGGACTGTTCCAATTGAGCTGGACGGCTTTTTCATAATTAGCAGCTGACTGAAATATCAAAACAATAATGAGCACTTCAACTAAGGATGAAAGAATATGGACTAGTCACAGTTAAAAGAGACTAAACATGAGAGTCCTACATGTTGAACTAGTGTGAATATGAAGCAAATTCATATTGCAAACTTATATAATTTCCTACAGCTAGTAATCAACCTCAATTATTATTTTTATAATTTCCCACAGCTAGTACTCAGCTTGACACAAGACCAAAAGAACAATCTGCTTGAACATTCCAATGATCAACACATAGACATACAAATTCTAGCATGGGTGGTATACCGAAATGTAATTGAACTGACCTGTTTCCATAGCTCTTCAGCCTCATTGGTACGACCACGCATTTTTGCTCGATCAGAGATTGCTATAGCCCAATTGTAGTAAGCCTGGCAATTAAGATAAGACGATACTACATAATTAGATGTATCCATTTACATGCATTGTGCAAGATTTGTAAGGTGCCCCACCATAGAAATATTAAAGCCGGATATCTACGTAGAATGCACTTGTATATTTAGAGACAGGGCTGCCTCTCTCTATGAAGTAGTAACATTTGATCAATGTAAAACTAGTTTGTTCTAATCTGTAACATTTGATCAATGTAAAACTAGTTTGTTCTAATCTGTAACATTTGATCAATGTAAAACTAGTATGTTCTAATCTGTACTTCGTTCTATTTATTTACCCCCACCCAAAAAAATGAAAACAGAGAGAAAGAACTAGCACTCAGAAAGCGGCACATGTTAGCTCACAAAAAACTCTGAACCTAGACTGATTAGGCAGCTATGATATCAATTATAAATGCTATTTCTAACATCCATAAAAATTCATAAGAAACTCAACAAAACACGTAGGATATGGATACATACATCATGAAGAGTAGGACAAAGACGGGTAGCCTCATCATACTTTTTACAAGCCTCCTCAAGCAAAGCATCTTTAGATGGTGATGTAGAATCTGGACTGACATTATCTGCACTTTCCTGCAAGCCAAATCATGTCAACAGACTAACAGAGTATGTAACCACGATGTGAATCAAATGGTTATAAGAACTGGAATACAAGGTACAATTGATTGTTAGTTTGTTACGTGACAAACATACCCATTTTAATGAGATATCATCTAGGAGAAACACATGATCAACCCATTATTTTCTAACCACTGTGCTCAAAAAAGCATTTAAAAAAAATAGTATAATATACATCAAGGTCGTATACTCCCTTAGTCACAAGAGTTGGTATATCATGTATAACTAACTTACCATAAAGGAAAGAGAACACTTGTTTTGAGATAAATTTTAGACAAAGAGGACTCTCGTTTTGGGATGGAGGGATTATATGCTTTGTAGACAATCAGTGAAACCATATTAGATCAGAGCCATCTGATTAAAACTGTAGGGAAAAGTATAGGAATAAACTATTGCAACTGATTCCAATAAAGTAAGATAATATTAAATACCTGAAGCACCAATGCCCAATTGTACAGTGCATCATAATCTTCTGGATTTCTCTCAATTGCACCAGCATACCTTCAAAAATAACCAATGGAAGGTCATGTGCATGGATAGTCCGGATATTATCAATCCTTTGACAGAAAATCTATAGAGTATTTTTGTCATAAGCAGCATGGACTCTAATTGTGTCTATTTCAAGGAATCAAAAGGTGAGAAGAGTTAATATGTTAGCAAACTATGCAATAATAATGACATCAGGTAATATATCTGAGTTTGCTAACATGCAAAACTCAGCTCTTAACATTAGAATCCGCCTAACTTTGTATCCCACACTATGATGGAGGACCAGAGGCTTTGGAAAAGAAGTTCACTGTTTTGTGCACTAACTATTCAGATTTTCAGCAAAACAGAAGGTGGAAGGTTCAACAATGGGGACTGAATAGAACATTAGCATAATCATTGAGAAACGAGAATGAGAACCTAAAAAATTCAAAAAATTGTAACTAGACCAAAAGGGCAAATGGCTTAGCCTTCTACTACTACAAAGTCAACCTTAGGGTTTCACTTCCACCATCACACGTAGCTCATTTGTTTCACTTTTCCAATGTGGGACTTTAGTCATCACTTCAACACTACCCTCACGAGTGAGCCTCACATTTTTCTTTTATTGGTGGGCTCGACACGTGCACAAGGTATATTTTTCTTCCATATGTGGGCCGTCGTAGGAATGTCCATCTGCAAACAGGCCGTAGACCACTAAAGGAGGCAACATAAATAGGCCACCTTCGGACCAATCAAAACCGGCTCTTATACCAAGTTAAATTTCAAATTGGGCTACACACAATGACATGGACATATAAAGATTTATAAGGTCCTCTTTGCCATGATGAGACTGCTGGTGCGGAGCCTCAATCAGATAGTACTTCATGCAAGAATTATGTTACAATATTGTTCGAGCACACAACATATAGTTCAATTAGGATGTTCAATTAAACAGGAAAATTTATACTGATAGTATATCGCCAGCCAGGCTCACAAGGAAGATTACAGAAGAAGATAGCAGTACCTCCTGGCAGCAAATGTAAGAACGCGTTGGCGAGACCGACTCTCTTCATCAACACCAGTGACACTGCTGATCAAGCTCATTGCAGTATTGTTCTGCTCTGTGTATGGTGTGCTTTGTTGGCTGAAACAATAAAGACGTGACGTGGAAGCTTTGTATAAGGGAAAAGTACATAGAGAAACAGAATAACAAAAACAAATGTATACTAGTTGCAAGAGATGACTATAAGTTTCAGGGGAGTTGCTTGCAGTTATAACTTCTATATTAGAACAAAAAACAAAGCCCTATAGCCTATAGGGATAGTGACACATAGCTTTTGATTAAAAAGCATTTAAGATTCAATGTTTCAGTATGTTCTGCAGCAATGACAGTGATTGGCTAAACCAATTAAGAAAGCACCCAATCACAGCAAATTCCTCCATCTTTCATTTCTGCCTAAATTTTCATGCAAAACACTGAAACTAAATGCATCAAATTTTATGAGCGATATCAATATCAAGACCACATTCATAATCATAACTGAATGTACCTATAAACTTATAATCAACAAATTAAAACATCACGATCTACGACATGCAAAATCATTCTATGAGCTAAGTCCAATTACGAAGCTACAATTATTAGAAAGCGATAATGAAATGTAGGAGGCAACCAACCTGTAAGGAGAGGCGGCATCTGGTACGCTTTCGTTTCCCTCTCCATCCTTCAATTCATCGAGCAATTCTCTCATGGTGAAAGTTCGATTTCCTTCGTCCTTAGTCAGCTTCGAACGCGCATTTCCTTCAGTCGAAAGAGGATTTCCAGAGTCATTCGACTGGATCGCCGTCTCCTGTGGCTGTTTCTGTGGCTGTGGCTCCCGTGGCCTGCGATCGGCATCGGTTACTATTGATCTTGGCTTCGGTTCTAGTTCTGGCAGTGTCACTACTTCTGGTTTTGAAAACACCTCCCTTTCCGGTACCGGTTCCGACTGCATTTCCTGTGCCGGTGCTGGTTCCGATTGTTGCTGCGGCTCTGGTTCAGGTGCCGATTCTGGTGTCCGTTCCGGTTCGGTTTCAGGTTTGACTCCATTTTGTAATTCAGGCTCTTCTGTGGCTGTGGACATTGTGAGGATTAGGGTTTTTTCTCTCAGAGAGATCCGATTATTGGAAACAGAGAGATCTGGTTGCGAAGAAGAGAGAGCTAAACAAAATGGAAGAGGTAAAAGTGATGGTACTGTTGCTCACTGGTCACAGCTCCGTCTGTAACAGATACAGTCAAAATCAGATAACAGTAGAAACGGGATTTTACATCCTTGGGCCCGTAACGGAACACTAAACTAATGGGCTCATGTCGAATTTGGGCTTCGTTTGGGCCTCTTTTGGTATATAATTTCTTTTATTAGAAAAATTATTTTGGAAAGCTGACTTTGAAGGTATTAGTAGTTTTTCTTTATAATAATAAAAAAAATTATTTCTTATAGCACAGGAACCCTTTATTATGAAGACTAGTACCTAGATTTTATCCTTAATTGCCTGATTAGCAATCCTTTAAAGCTTATTAGAGACTCAACTAGTAAGCGTGTCTTAGAAGGAGCAAATCTCTACCTCTATTTATGAATAAAATACCACCAAGTGCGTGCATCAACTAGCAAGAGTTGTTTCAGCATAATTTGAGACAAACGTGCTTAAAAAATCTCATGGTTAAAACAAAAAATATTGATTTCTAATTTTTTTTTATTCACACTTGTAACCGGCTATAACTGGATGTCAACCTCGTAATAAAGAAAATTATCTCTTGAAAATATTGTGAGCACGAATCTATTGTAAATTCTCGTAACATTTTATTGAAGAGATTTGAATTTGAATATTTAGATTTTTGAAGAATAAGATGAATAGTATCTATCAAGGGTAGAAGAGTCATTTTATATTTTTAGTTAACAAAACTAGTGAATTTTTTACCTTTATAGATGGAACCAAAACTAAAATTTCTTCAAAACTACAATTTTTGTAATAAGTACATCATATGTTTTGGGCAGAAAATTAAGCCTCAACTGTCATTACACCTTAAAAATATTATCAACAACTTATACAAAATCAATTTTATAAATAAAAACAATGAACACCCGAAAATAAGTAGACTTTTATTTGACAGACAAGTACACATTTATTTTGATTTTTGAGATAACATTTCTTTTGATTTTGAATTATTAACATACAATTAAACAGTCTCTGTTCAAAAGTCCTGTGCCTTTCAATTCCACATTTAAGACCGAAAAATAATATAATAAACAAGAGACTTAAGTTGAGAAAATTAAATTTATTAGTATTGGTATCCAATCCATTTCAAAATAATATACATCATTTCAAATTTGCTGTCTTAAACAACAATCTTATCAAATAAACGCAGATAAAATTATCTATAACTTTTAAAAAAGAAATTAAATATTACACACATTTTCAGACAAGATATTATTTGAAAAACAAAACGTTCAACTAAATAAAGGCCGTTAATACCGTTGAAAAAAATATGAAAAAAAGCTCCCTAAAGTGTATACCAAATCAGTTTTTTTCTTTATGCCTCAGAAGTCAGAAATGCTCAATCAATTTGATGTATACATGACATTTCAAAAGAACCATAAACTCGAAAACACGAGACAACAGATAATAACTAAACTACATGATCGGAAAGAAAAAAAAAACAGACAACAAATAGGGTGCTTTGTTTCGTTCCGAGTAGTCGTTTCAAATGTCTATAATATTTGCAGAGAAGCCACCATCACAGCATCACTCGAATGAGCCCAGAGTGCGGGCAATGCATAATAATCTATAAAAATCCCATAATTTACCCTCAACTCAATACAGGAATTGCCTATCAAAAGCTTGTTTCAAGCATTGTGAACTGACCTGGACGAACCCACCAATTGGGTCCGAACCAAAAGAAAGGACAAGGAAGGCCAAAAGCCGTGTTTCTATGTTTCTCTATATCTTGTCGTGGAGAGTCACCACCAAGTCGTGGGCGTCGTCGAGAAGCTTCCAGACATCGAGGTGACCGGCCAGGCTATTGCACTCTCTCATGATCTCGTCCATGCTGTTGTACTTCTCTATGATCAGTTTTCTCCTTTGCAACACGCACGCTGCTATTGCGTAGAGCAACAGATCGTCGGAAGGTGGGGCTCTTAGCCTCATCCTCCCCCAAGCAGATTTGGCAATTCCAGCTTTAATTGCCGCTTGATCTGCCCATACGACCTCCCATAGGCACAGGGTCTCCTCGAAGCTTAACTCCCTCCGGAAGAGGACCACTACCATTCTATACACGAAAAAGCAATCCTCTGCCTGAAGCTTCTCCAAATGACGGTAAAGATGGATATCCTTGCACTTAATTATCTTTGAAATGATGTTTAGTTGCCTCCGGATACCCACCTCGTCAAGCCGGAAGTTATGTCTTGCTTTCTTCATGAAACCCACAAAGCACCAGAATGCTTCATCGTCATCCTCTATGACTGAGATGATTGGCGACAGTAGATCAGTCATTCCTTGGCAGTAACCAATCTCCGGATCGTACAGCGCGTAGGCCTGCAGGATAGCTACAAGACGAGCAGCATGGAGAATCCTGCAAGGCTCCAAGTGATCAAAATCTTTCAACCCCACACTCTCAGCTAACCGTCGTGCTGTCATCAATGAAGGTGAGGCCTGAGATGGTGAGTAAACGATCCATTCATCATCTGCTCGCAGAGCATCAAGGCACATTATTCTCTGCCATGTAGTAAAATCTTCATCTGTGCGGGCTTTGGGCTTGCTTTCAGCCTTAGTTGGTGGAGAGGAATCCGCCTTCGTATCCTCATCATCTGCTCCTTTTTCATCTTCTGTTCCTTCAGAGAGGAAAGCTTGTACATTTTCTGGCTCCTCAGAGGAGTCAGTATCAGAGGACTCCGTGTCACCTTCTTCACAGGTTAGCACACTCTTATCACCAGATCCTTCTAATGAGCCTGAAAATTGAGGGCTTTCATCAAAGATAGGAAGGTCCAAATCATCAATTACTGGACTTCCTATCTCAGCTGAAAAGGACATTCTGGCACTACACACTTCTATTTCAGAGGACTCTACAGCACTGAAATATAATTCACTGCCAACATTGCTGCAATTTCCATCTGATTTCTTTCCCTTGTTATTCTTTTCATTAATACGTCTTATAATTCGTTGGCATTGCTTTAGCAGGTTCTCAAATTCCTCCCTGTGAAATAAATAAATAACATGAGAAGTAGGGGTTGAAAACACGATATAGTCTACAGAGTGAGATAGAAGAGTTCTGTAGTGACTAGTGACTACAAGTCTGCTAAACCAAATTATACAATAAGATGCAATGAGAAGATTGCAACAACAGAAGGCCAATGAAGTTGATAACAATACCTCTTCTGAGCCCTAACAGCTTCTCTTTCTTCCTTTGAGCTGTTAACATCATAGCTGGGGGAAATAAAACAAACTCAAAGTGAGAACATGGAGGAAGATTAAGAGAATTCTCACATTAATAGAACACCCAACAAGAAGATGCACAAGCGATATGACCACAAAACATGAAGCTTGTAAGCCCTTTGTCTGTGTGGCATATAGTTGTCACAGTGTAATACAAATGAGGAAGGCTAAATGGAGCAACTCCGGATGGAGATGGGTTTGCTTATTTGCACTGAACAGGAATAACAGAATGATTTCTTGTTCATGAAAGCTGGCCATTAAATGGTATGAACCAAACTCTCTGTTAAATGCATGCACTCGAAAGCAGAATGCAAGACGGAAAAAGTAAACACGTCCTCCTTTTGCACACTCCTCATTATTCACTATTTTTCCTGAACTATGGGCAACTTACAGAAACTATATAATGTACCCAGATCTTAAATTCAAATGCAAAGAGAAACGCTAAAAAGCACCATAATAGAATTAAGAAGCTGATACAACTCTAACGTCACAAAAGACTGAAATAAGAATAATAGAAAGACGGTCAATCTATGCACCATCTGCCATAGTGCAACTCAGAATAATAGGCATATCCTACAATTTATGACTAAAATGCAACATTTATCAATCAAGACAAAGACTAGACATAGAGACGAGAATTTTGAAGCTTACAGTCCAAGGAGGAATGGCCAGACCTCTGCTCTAAGACTCGGATCAACACCCTGCATCGAATTCACAAGAATAAGAACTCCACGAGCAATAACAAGTATATGGATAATGATATAAAAAAGGTATTTACAGAAGGTAAGGATATATGTCAAGTAAATTCTACACAATAGTAAATGAATAGGTTGAGCAAACATAACGTACTCCGCTACGAACTTTCTTCAGCAACTTAACTCCACCTTCAATGAGTCTTCCCTCAGGTGTAAATAATCTTTTCCATTGTTTGGGTAGAAGGGCATGTTTTCTTCTCCTACGGGACCATGGTGATTTAAGATTACCCCTACAAAATCATTTCCCCACTTAAGAAACAAAAGTCGAACTTGGTAACAAATCCAAACACAAGATAGAATACCAAACATAAATTTCTGATAACCACTGTCCATTTGTCCTAATATATATACATTCAATAAAACTAGGAAGTAACTTAAACATGTACCTGGTAAAGAGGAGAGCTAAAAGAAGTGAATAATTATCTTTTAATAGTTGTGTAAATGGATATGATGAGCTGTGTGGGCACAAATGGTATGAGAGTAACTGAAAATACAATTTGATCAAATAGCCCTTATAAAACCACACCTTTGCCATGCAGCTATGCAATTCCAAACTCTTGGGAGAAAAGCCATACAGATGTCAAGACCAAGCAAGAAACCCACACAGAATTTCTGTTCCTGAGCATGTAATCAAAATTCTGCTACATTCTATAATATAAAAAGCTCTATCCTGGGAAGATAAACTAAACCTTGAAGTTATATGGCATCTAATCCCAATATCAATCCCATGATATTCTCATCCTGGAGTCTCAACATAAAACAGAATCATAAATCTAATCTAGTCCTAGACCATTACACAATCAGTGATGACCAATGGACTGAGAGGTCATCAAAATCATCAACACTAACTAGCTAACTTACACGTAATTGTAAGGAAACAATCCACAAACATGAGAAATGAAAAAAAAAAAATCATTTCTTTGATCATTACCAGTACAAATCTGAAGGAAATGAATAAAAATTAAGAAAATTAGAAACTCACCGATCGTGAAGGGAAGGAACATGGGAGGAGGAGGAGGACGACGACGACGACGAAGGAGCAACGACTAACAAAACCGATCGCAAATGAATCCACGATGTAGAAGACGTAGCAGACGACAACAGAGAAGAAGAATTTGACGACGTTGAAGGAGACGAGGAAGAAGAGCCATGGCTCCGCCTGAGGGCTTTCATTAAGGGTTTGTGATCCGTAAGCATCAACCTAAATTTTATTGATCCTCCTAGGGTTTCCTTCGGGGAAGGCGAGGACGATGACAAATTCGCAAACAAATCCGCAAATCTACAACTCCAAATTGAGAGGTTTGATTTTCGATGGTTGATCTGAGTAATTTTTTTTTTTTTTTGGTTCCTTTTTTGTTTTTGTTTTTTTACCTTGGCGAGTACACAAGAGTTGCGGCCAAGGCGATCCCGGCGGCCATGGCCGTGACGGCGAAGACTACTGCAGGAGCATTGAGCGACGAGAAGCCGCTCCCTCCCGCGGGGGGGGCGGGGGGAAGCGTCGGCGGAGCAAAAGCCGCACCCTCCGGCGGAGGCGGCGGAGGCGGCATCGGCGAAGAGGAAGAGGATCGTAGAAGCAGAATCGGAGGAGGAGAGGTCCAATGAAGAGGAAGTGAAATTACAGTAATGACCTTGTGAAGATCCTTCTTCTTCTTCTTCCTGACGCCTCCTGTTGTCTTCACCACCATCACCAAATTCAAACCTCCCTTTGGCCCTGTCTTCCTGCCCCCAAGCTCTTTTCTATCAAAGGCAGTAATGATAGCGAAGCAACTCAAAAATAATTAATTTTTATTTTTATTAAATCCTAATCCATAATCGTATTTTATTTTATTTATTTATTTATTAATCTGGTAGATCAGTGACTGGAGGTGGGTGTGGGGTCGGGTCTCGTGGAATTTGGATATGAGAAATGCTACTTCTGTCTGTAATAATTCGAATATTCGATCATGGATCAGATTCATGCGCAAATTATTAAGACAAAATTATATACTCCCTCTGTCTCAAAATGAATGTTTTGAATCTATTTTTTTGTAAAAATTAAGAATTATAAGATAATTTAATGTATTTTTAATATAATTTCCACTTTCTTATCTACACCTCATGTGCAAGTAGGTCCATGTGCATAAGTGATAAAGGTAATATGGAAAAAATAATAATATAATAACTTAAAAATAGAAACATGACACTCATTTTGAGGTAAAAAATTTTGAAAAATCAAGACACTCATTTTGGGACGGATAGAGTATTAATTTTGTGATATTTGTGGGGATTTTTTTTATGATTTTATTTTGTAATAATATTAAAAGTTTACTAAATATTTATGGGAATTTGATGTTATGTGTGTTGTTATTTATCTATATAAGGATTCGTTGTTGGCTTACTTGTGTTTAGAATCGATGTATTTATATTATACTTATCTTATTGGTAATGGAACAATCACAATTAAGGTGACATGTTACTTCAAATAATCGGAGTTGTTTTCCGTGGACATTTATTTTGGGTGTGGAGTATTCATTTCACACATTCAGAGTGTGTTTTGCATTTGAAAAATGCTTTATAATGTTTTGAATTAGTTAAAAATTCAATTTTTGTTCGAGTTTCGTCATCGAATTATCTATATTGTTCAAATTTAGTCTCGTTGTGTGTTTTTTTCGTTTCGAATTGGTTCATTACGTGCTAGTGCCATTAAATTAGATTGACGTGAAGTTTTTGTTTAACATTTATGTTAGTGTAGGTCGTACGTGGTGCTTAAATTTACAATTGAGACCGATTTGGAATAAAATTGTACATCCAAGTTATGTGGTCCGTGGTCGTCACGTAAGTTTTGTCTAATTCGGTCCACAAGTGTATAATTTGTTTCAGATGGTCTCATTCGTGAATTTAGTTCACTTAAGTATCACATAATTGTCAAGTCAGCAAAAATGTTATAAAAAAATTATCATGTCAGTCTTTCTTGACACAACACTGTTATGAACTGGACTAATTCGAAGTAAAATATCATAGTTGGGGATCAAACTTGAACAATAATTAGATTACATACATGTTTCCTTTACATTATACATTTGTTATGTTCAATTCATTTTAGAGTTTTCTCTCACGTCAAAAGATAATTTCAGTGCAACACATTATTTTCATTTAAAACATTATCACTAAATTTTAATTTATTTATATATTATATTTTATATTTTTTTGTAGAATTTATTTTTATTTAGATCGATTGGTGGACAAGAACAATGACGACTTGTGGTACAAACCATAAGAAAATTGTGCACCAAATATTTATAACAAAAAGAATTTTTATTATTTTTGGAAATGTTAAATTAGATTAAACATACAAATGTTTTTGTAGAACTGTTAGTTTAACCGAAATTTTAATACATGGATGGAGTAGTTGAATGTATATTTAATATTTTTAATTTAATAGATGTAAATATAAGTACATATATTATGACTATTCAATTAAATGATGATTCATGATTCACCCATGAATGTAAAATAAATTTCACAAAACATAAATAATTTTATCAACTCACTCCACTGTTGCATTAGATTTCCTTTTTTGTGTAAATTGTAGTTTTCTGGATTGCTGTAAATATAGTAATGTAATTAATGTTTTTGCTGTAAATTTAATTCGGGAAATAATGAGTTCAACTACCACACCAACGTCCATTTGTTTCAAAATAACTTTAATCACTAAATATATTTTCCATAATTTATTTGTGTGCAATTTTTTTTATTTGATGAAATGTTTGCAAATAATTCGTTGTCATTTTTTATTATATATTTTGTTCTTTGGTATTTGTGGCAAATTATTTATGTCTGAATTGTTTTTAAATAAATTTATTGTTTTGTTAGAATCTTTGAATTTGTCATGACAAAATAAATTGTGATCCATAAGAAAACTAAACACTAATTAAATTATTTTATAATTTTTCTACTAAAAGTATACACTCATTTTTTTTTTTTTGAAAAAAAGATATAACTAACCGGTCTCAAGTAACTTGTAAAATTGAAGACACAATTAAGTAATATAATTGCGGGCATTAGTTTACTCAATGTGACGTTAAGATAAAATACAAAATTGTCCAAAACTACTATAGATGAAATTGGAGGTTTCAATTCATATTGCATTTAAATTATTTAGACTTGATTTGATTGTGTTAGATTTTATTTGTTATTGGTTTCGTTGTTTAAAACAAGTTATCTGAAAAATAATTGTGCATGAGCTTAATTAGAGAGCCCGTGTCGGAAAAATTGGTCAGCAATTTGAGCTAGAAGACGAGCCAAGGAGCTCCATCTCTGGATGCATCAACTTTAAAAGTTGAAGCAAATATTGCTCAAAGCGCGGCCTACTAAGCTATGGAGGCCAAACCAATACGAGACAACAACATGTTTGTGTAGTCTAATAGAGCACACCCATGCTAGTGTCGTACAACGCCAATTTGCACTGTGACCTTTTATTGTTTTAATGAGATTACCCTGCAACTCTTTCACGCAACCTATCGAGGACTTGTTTGGGTTTGTATGTTGTATCATCAACTTACATTGTGTCAAACTGTCACACCATAAGGAAATTGGTCCAAAACTCATGTATGTGTCTCCTCCTTGTGCCTCACGTTGAGGCTTGCGCATTGTAGCACCCCACTATACTTTGAGGAGACAAACTCAATTTGCGGTTCCTTAAGACTCACCAAAAAGACCATACCTCCAAAAATGCAATCGTCCGAGAGCGATGTTCCTCGAGAGTTTGGTATCGCTCGCACGCATAGAAGAGTTGTCACTGGCTTGTTTTCTCTACCACACAAGTAAGTATGACGTCACACCAACACTCAAGTCACACTTTAATGTGCCTGAAAGGCAACTCATAGGCTCAACATGAGCCTCATATCTCAACTGGTCAATCCAGCATTGTCATGTCATCAACCTTGGTCGTCAGCAGAAAAGCCTCTTCTTTTGAAAGAAAATGAAACTCCACTTTCTTTATTGTAGTTCTCATTTCTCTCTCTGAATTTTGTATTGCTTAAAACTCTTATAATATTTACTCTCATTCTTACGTCCCATATAATTTTTAGATCGCATGTTCAGTTCACAATCGAGCTATTTCGTGTTTCAAAGACTCTTAAAACCTAGAAGCACAAGTCACAAAAACCCAACAACTAATGTTACCATGTGGACAAAAAAGAAAGAAAAGAAAGAGACAAGTTGGTGGTAGTTTGGAGAGTAGGAAGATAAAAGGAAGGAGGATATAGTCACATGGTGAAGCACAAATAAATAGGAGAGAAATGTGAAGAGCAAGTGAGAGAGACAATTGGGGGACAAAACACTCATTTATGCCGGACCACATGCCTCACCCTTTTACGCTGCACTCTAATCTAAACCAGATCACATGAATCAAACTAACTACCCATGTTATCAAAAAAAAAAAAAACTAATTACCCTTTTCTCTTTTCTATTTTTATACTATTCTATCTTTATTTTATTTTTTTGGATATGCTCTCTAACCATCCATATACTACTTATTTTTATTTCACTAAATTCATTCTCAAAATCTCTAAAATATTAGTTGATTAGATGAGGTCAAGAAATCTCCCATGTGGAGTTGTGAAAAATGTTGAATTACTAATTTTAATCTGGGATTTTTTTCCGGTTTACACTATGGGTATTTGAGCGGGTCTGCACACTCGCAGTTGACACATTTAAGTTGTTTTACCATTCAAATTAATTCTCAAGCATACTAAAAAAGGGGTTGGAGTTCAAAACCAAAAAAAAGGTTGGATATATCATACTAGACATAAGTACCATTGTCTACAGTGAACCAACAATTACACTCATTATAATAATAGTTTGTGGCTTAGTTGATAACGTAAGATGAGATTTAGGGTAAAGTTCAATTTCCACTAAATATACTTATGAAGAATGGTGACGAGTCTTAGCTGTTACTAATCCCACACAAAAAAGAAAAACTACACCCATCATGAATCATCCCAAATCAAGATCAAGTTGAATGAACAAATTGATTATAATTTATTTATTTATTTTTAAATGCTTTTGAAATATAAAAAATGAAATTATTGAAATTGAAGTGAATAGACTCAATAAAATTAGTAGATGTAACCAATAGTGCATCTATCTTTTTCAAAGGAATCTATTGAAAGGCAACACTTGGAAAGTTCATTGCAGATGATGCAGGCGATGTGTACGTTGAAATGGCCTCCAAGAATGCCGTGTTCTAAAGTAAGAAAAACCCATAAAAGGACCCGATATGGTCCACATGTACTTATGGGTCGAGACCATTGGGCCCATTTCAATTATTATTTATACAAATTAAGAAGATAAATCATAAACAATCCCTATCAAAATAAATCAATGGTTTGACCAAATTTAAAATTAGTAGCAAATACCAACGAATTTTACTCTTTCCCAAACCGTCAAATACATCTTATTTTCAACATATTCCTAATATTTCGTCACAATAATATAGTCCACACGACTTTTATTTCATTATAAAAAATGTGAAGAATTGTGTACAAGAATTTTAGAAAATACTCCCTCCGTACCAAAATGAGTGTCTTGTTTCAATTGCATTTTTGTTCCAAAATGAATGTCTTATTTCTTTTTCTAGTAAGTTAGTTATGCATGAATTGTCAATAATACTCTTATAAAAAGTTAGTTAGAATCTTTCACTACATGATCATAAGGATATAATAGTAAACATACCACACTAACTAACTTCTCCTTAATTTTTCTCAAAATAGAAAAGAAGAACACTCATTTTGGGTCGGAGGAAGTAGCTATTAGGTCACTAACATTAATATACACATGATGTGACGGTCAACGAGTAAAATTTCTAGTTTGAAAATGATTTTTTATTTTGTCTCTTTGAGCAATTTTTTTATTTAAATTCGATTTATTTAAGTTGATTTCATACCGATTTTTTTTGGCATGGTCTTTTATCTAAGAATCACGCATGTTTCGGTTTAATCAGGATCCAACAGTAATGAACACCTCTACTAAAAAGCATTAGGTTAAGAATGTTCATCGATCCAAACTCATACTAAACTGATATAGAACTGATTAAACTAAGAGTTTGCAAAAAAAAAAAAAAAGAGAGAGAGAAAACTTGCATTTGTAATTGATACTAAAAAAATGTGGAATTGAAGTAAATTCGGTGATAAATAAGTTCAAAAGAAGGATCTAATACATTTAACTAATTTTATACCGTCAAAATAATATTTTGATTCGAACCAAATGAAATCAATCCGGTATGGTTGGAAACTTTTTTATTAACACCCTTAAATAAATACATGGATGATGTCATTGATATTTCAGAAATGGTTCTTCATGTAATCTCTACACTTGTAAATATATGAAAAATTCTAAAACCCTAAATCTTAAAACCTGAATGCACATATAAAATTGTTCAAAAAGTGGATTGTATATATAATTTCATGTACCAAACTTACATGACCAATACATTCCTTTGATATTCTATGTTTGTTTACTAATTTTTCTTTAGATATTATTAGGTAACCTCAAATTCACTTTATGGCATGTCCATGTAATAACACATAACATCAATTGAGATGGACCCATGAAGAATTGACACACACCATCATAGCATCACCAATTTGGTATAAAAGGTTGATTATATAATATTGCATATCTTGAAAGAAAAAGAAAGCACCCAAGTTAGTGTTGTATGTTAGTGCGGTTGGAGTTGAAATTTGCAAAGCAAAGCTACTAATAGATAGTGATTCTCAATTGTTCCTCCACTTTATATAATTTTCCTTCTCATTTTCTTTTTCTTTTGTTTGGCATTTTGGTTAGGAGGAATCAAATTTCTTACCCTTTTCTATTCACAACATTTGAGAAATTGACTGAATTAAAAATTCTCATAAGTTCCCACAAATCAATGAGAAATGATTATCTTTTTGTAAAGTAGAGATAGATAAAGAGCATTTCATTGTGAAAATTTGGATATTAGAAGAAATATAATTAAGAAAAAGGAAAAGAACATTGTCTATGTGATGGTGATGCCACAAGTAGTTTAAAGAGGAAAAGGGTTGAGTATTGATTTACTATTGGTACTTGGCACAAGCCATGCCACATTTTGCTTCATGCCAAGTTTGTCCAAAAGATACAAGCAACTACTACATATGAGAGTAATAATAATAGTCCCCCAAGTGAGTAAACAAAATTGAAGTTTTTTGTATGAAAAGTTCACGCTGGTATGTGTAGTCCATAAATTATTTGACATGATCGAGGTACATATAAAAGTGGAAGTCAAATCTCAACTACTACATTGTATTTGTCATAACATCAAATTATTATAATTAAACGAACTACTATCAACAATTTGAATAGTAAGAATGAAAGAGTGATTGACTTTTGGCCACGTGAAATGACAAAAAAAATTTTTTTTTTTTGGAATTCGTGCAAAATACAAAACATTTCGTTTAAAAATAATTGTCAACTTTTTTTTTTGTTAGTCATATATACATTTGTTACCAATAATATTTCTAAAATAAATTAGTTGAAACCCCGTGAGGGGAACTATTTTAAGATAAATGGAGTGTTTATCAAACAAGATGGAATAAGGTAATACTTAAAATTTTGACGTTGATTACTTGATTGTGCGTAGAGTTTGTTAAATGATGGTTACGTAGACCCTTGAACAATGACATATTTTTTAGTGCTATCATTACCGTGGAGGTATCTACAATCCCTTATTTAGTGATTGGGAGAGATGACATATTGTTGAGCTCATTTTACACGTCAAGCATGTTAGAGTTTAAATTAGTTGATTTTGACACACTCATGTGATTGGTATGCTCGAATATGTATTCATGGTCGTATAATCATATAATGTAGCATGAAAGATGAACAATACCGACGATATCGAAACCAAGTAAAGTTTGGTTACACACGAAACGACATTTGGATTATGAAATTCAACTTTAGCTAAAAGATGTACTTAGAAAGAGTTAGAAGAGCATGTACATTACATGTATACTTATAAGAAAGAGTTACGTGAATCTGTCAAATGATAGTTGTTTCGAAGCAAAATTGATGCCCACGTACATCGTTACCTAAATCTTGCCCATTAAGCAATGAAGAACCCAATTCAACTCAACTCAACACAACCTCCTCCAAACAACATATAATTTGCACCCAACCCTCTCACAGGCATTTAATCGAACACATAGCGTGCACAACATTTGATTCAGATTCACACACATGGCCAGCGACAGATCCAGAGAAGACGATCGCACGGGGGCGGAGATCGTGTACGGCGCCGAGGACTGTTACCAGCGCACCATACAGCTCATGAGCGAGCTCGGGTTCCCGAAAGGCCTGTTTCCGCTGAAAAACCTGGAAGAATGCGGAAGGGTTAGAGAAACAGGGTTCGTGTGGATGAAAGCGAAGGCTCCGTACGAGTACTTCTTCGAAGGGACGAAGACTCTGGCGAGCTACGCGACGGAGGTGACGGCGTATGTGGAGAAGTTCAGGATGAAGAAGGTGACGGGAATGAAGAGCAAGCAGATGTTCATGTGGGTTCCGATCATGGAGATCAGTATTGAAGACTTGGAGAGAAAGAAGATCAGTTTCAAGACTCCGATGGGTATCGTGAAGTCGTACCCATTGACGGTGTTCATGACGGCGGAGGAGAAGCGGAAGTACTTGGAGAACTAGCTAGGAATTACGCACGTTAATAATTAGTGAATGAAGCATAAACCCATTTTTTTATTAAGCCATGTTCTTTTTCTTCTTATAACTCTACTATACATGGAGATGGTTAAAAAGGTGAAGTGTTATGTATGTAACAACAACAACAAGTATAATTGTATTTCATTAGTATTTTACATGGAATTTGCTGTGTAATTCAACTTTTACCTAGCAAAATTACCTCACACACACTACAAATATATATCTAGTATCGTCGAAGTGGAAAATCAAAACAAAATAAACGGCGACGTTTTGGATCTTAACACAAATTTCTGCTGACAAACAAGAAAACGACATTGATCAGGACAATGCAAAAACTGCAGTACAACCAAACTTGGGCGGGAAACAATCAATTGATAGCGTGGCTAGGGAGATCGTAGGCTCGGTCCAGGAATATCGGATTGGTGTCAAAAGAGTCGGCCTCGCTGTAGTGATTGGGCCATGTGCCCACCCTCTAGATATCAATTACTCCCTCCGTTTTAAAATGAGTGTCTTGTTTCTCTTGCATTTTTGTCTCAAAATGAGTGTATTGTTTCCTTTTCTAGTAAGTTAGTTATGCATGAATTGTCAATAATATT
>JAYMTA010001509.1:0-19734 GCA_036897625.1 Pelargonium cotyledonis
CGAGGCGGAGTCCTAGCAACACCACCCCAGGTTCTTCGTTCCTTTGGTATGTTTCCTTCTACAGGTGACAGGTTTCCAAGACTTCAAGCAAACAAGCAAGCTAAAGAACTTGGACACTTGAACCCTAGGATAGTACATTGACTTGGAAAAGAAGAGATCACAAGCTCAAGTATAATCACAAGCAACAACAAAGCACAAGACAAACAACACTAGCTAGGGTGTGCGAGCGTTGACTCTAGAAAGTCAAAGTTAGCATATCAGCGGCGTTGGCTTATGTTGCTCTTATGCGTCTCCATTTTGCACTCTTTTTCAAGCGCCTAGGCACTGCCTCTGAGCGCAGCGGCGCTGAGACTCATTTTCGCATTTCACCACTTCTTCGTTCGGTTGCTAAGTCACAAACATAACTCACTCCAACTCACCATCCCTTCACTTGAAATTATTTTATACCATTTTTGCAAGTGCATGAAGTTTATGATGATTTGGATGAGTTTGGGGTTGCCTCCCGGAAGTGCATTTGTTTAACGTCGTTTTCCCAACGAGGGCCCCCTTGCGAGGGCAAGATAAAACACATCTCCTCAGTCCTCATAGACCGGGTCTTCCAAGTTTGTCCTCTCTCAGTCCTCCTTTGCTGGTGCCATGCCATAATAGGGCTTAAGTCTGCTCTGGTTGACTTTGAAGGACCCATCAGGCTTATTGGGGTTCCTTATTTCAACAACTCCGTAGTCGGAGTTAGACACCACTATTAATGGCCCAAACCATCTTGATTTGAGCTTTCCAGGAAACAGCTTCAAGCGAGAGTTGTACAGCAACACCCACTGGCCAGACTCTATATCCCATGGCTGGAGACGATGATCATGCCATTTTTTTGTCTTCTCTTTGTACAGCTTAGCATTCTCGTATGCCTCATTTCTGAACTCTTTCAACTCCAGGAGTTGGAGCTTCCTCTTGTCTCCAGTTGCCTTCATACTCCAGTTGAAGTCTTTTATCGCCTAGGATGCCTTATGCTCTTGCTCTAGAGGTGAATGGCAAGCTTTCCCACAAACCAGCCTATATGGAGACGTCCTAATAGGAGTCTTATAGGTTGTCCTCTATGCCCATAGTGCATCCTCTAGATTGAGTTTCGATTCATAAATACATATTTGAACTCGGCAAAATCAGATTGAGTTTCAGGTACCTGACATGTTAGATCCGTTTTGCCAGCTCTTGTGAGCAACACCAAAATTTGCTTGCAAAGATGAAGAAAGGTACTGACCACCATATTGTTGAGATGTAAAATATAAGCCAACTCAGGAACTTTATAATTAAGCATAGTGGGCAATTGTATATTCAAGATTGTTAAATCCCAAAATAAACTTAGGAATTCTCCGTGTTGTAACGAGCTCTCTTGCGCACCTCTTTTCCGGGTAAATTTATTCACTAATTGCCATCTCAACGGGTTCTCTTCTTTTTTGTTTGGGACGAGTTAGTGAATATGTTCCCGGCTATGGAAAGAGGATCCCTCTTAAGAATATAGTGTTCGTTATTCTAATCTACTGTGATGCTAAGGCAAAATTTGTTAAAGAAAAGGCCTAATTTCCAGGTTTCAATTCACGGAATAATTAAAAAATTTAGGAGTAAATAATAGATTATCAGATTCTCGCGTGTAGGAATTCTAATTTTTTGTATAAAAATACACGTATTCCAGATTAGGTAAATGTTAACAAAAAAAATATATGAAGTTCGGGTAGAATTTGACAACAAGGAGTCTAACAATACTCAACTTGTCCCATTCTATGGTTTCTTGGAATTTACGAAGGTCAGGTCTTGATTATTCAGTGTAGGCATTTGTAGGATAAATGTATTTGCAATTTTTTATTCCAATAAAGTGAATTTAACACGATGTATTATGGAGTCTATATGAATTGAAGGTATATATCAATTAAATGTGTATACTTGTTCATGTATGTGGCCAATATATGATTGGCATGTGATTACTTAATAGATGCCTATATATGATTAGAAGTCCAAGTTTGGTAAAATTACCAACTTTAAAAGAAGTTTTATAAAATGTGGTAAGAAAAGCGTATAATGGAAATTTGGAGTTTACAAAGAAAAGAGTAATTATTAAAGTAGCTCAACCCAAAGTGTCAACCTTGGACATTTTTCTCTCAACAAAATTATCATCTTCTTTACTAAGAATTGTTTAATAAAAATATACACATTCTCCATTTTAAAATAAATGTCATATTTAAAAAAACTAGTTGATGTGAATATATATATATATATTATCTCTGTGAACTTGTATTGTTATAAACTTAATAAATACTAAGAAGTTTATTATATAAACACTTGAATACTTGATATTTCTTTCATAACTGCTTCTTTTATAATAAAAAAAAATAAGATTTTTAGGAATTAGTTAACAAGCAAATTCTGCACAATGCAGTCAATATTTAATGTGTTGCATTTAATAGACATTCCCAAATAATGTGTTCAACTTTCAAAGATGAATTAATTGCGAATGTTGAAAAATGTATATGAGTTTTCCTATATATAGATGGTTAAATTACTCTCAATCTCACAATAATCAACGATCGAATCTTTATATTGGTATGTATTTTTTCCTTAACAAATTGTGTACGTTTTGTTATTATAATTTTTTGTTTCTATGTTTAGATGAAGTTATTAATTATGTTTATTGCAGTTAAGATGAGAGGACATTGCGCAGTTGCAACCCCATTTTCAGTGTTTCCATTTACAATTAGTAGACATTCATCACAAGGGAATAATTACAATGGCAATTGGAAAAACATAGCTTATGAGAATGGGAGGGTTAGTATTAGGGTTAGGCTAAAATGCTAATGGGTTTGGGAAGGGAGTGTGTGTAGCTCTTGACAATGACATTAATAGTCAAGTTGTGAATCCATTTTGTGGAAGACTTGTGATGAATGGACTATCATACCAAATCGGTCCGGATGCCAAAGCTAAAATAGGATCCATAATGAATATTTTGCAGGTAATTTTTTTACTCTCCATACACACACACATGAATATATATTTTGGGTAGGTATATTTATGCATGTATTCGCCCGCCCACAGGACACTCCACTTAATCGCTCAAGGGCCGTAGATCTATTCAGTGATGGGTTTGGTTCAACACCAGAAATGATTAGAAGAGACTTAACATGGGTTGCTTACAGGATACACTTTGTAGTAGATCGTTATCCTTGTTGGTATGTATCATAACTTCTCATACTTTTCATATATGTTCTATGATAATGTCATTAATGTATAAGATATTGACGCATATAAACGAGAGTATACAATTCTTATTTGATTGTTAACATATACAAGGGAGATATTGTTGAAGTTGATAATTACATGTCTTTACCTTTACAAAGTAATATTCTTCGCTCTGATTGCATCCTCCGCCACAAAAACACCAAACAAACTCTAGTTAGAGCATCAAGGTTGGTCAATCAAACTTTAATTATTACGAACATATACTCTCTTAATTAACATTGACTACAAACAAAAAATCTCGATTTGTGACAAATTTCTACCACAAATCTATGGATTTTAATCACAAAATGTAAATTGTGATGGAACTGTGACATAGTATTTATGTCATTTTTTAGGACCTTTGGGTTGTCACAAATATGTGTGTGACAAAAAATTTCGTCACAAATGTGTGTTTGTAATATAAAATATGATTTATGTCACAATTTGTGACGAAAAATTTTCTCACATATTTATGTCACAGTTTACAACTTTTTTGTATTGATTGTTTGTTAATTTAATTGTAGTCATCTTCTAATGATGAAAAACAAGACAAGAAGACTAGCCAAGGTCTCACGGGATATTCGTGATGAGATTGAACCCTACAACCATCACATTGATCCTATTATTGAACAAGATATCATGAAACTACCACCATTTGATGTTAATTCAGCTGAACATGTCCAAAATCATATAGTTATAAGTTCAATTTATATCTTTAAACAAAATAATAAGTTGAAACCACCATTTGTTATTTTAATTTACACCAAATTCAAGTGCAGCCTGAATGGAGTGATATTGATTTCAATAGACATGTAAACAGCTCAAAATACATCGACTGGATTATTGAGGTACATCCCAACTCTCTCTCAATATATTTACACTAGTACTTTATCAATAATACATTAATGATTTTTTTTTACTAAACTATGCTTTCAACAACTACCATTCGCATTGATGACAACTTGATATCAATAAATATACTCTCTGTCATTTTAACAATTTCATTAAAATCATTAATGGGGCAAGTGTCTTAAGGTATTTGCTTCTTTGGAGGTCTCAAGTTTGAACCTTGGTTTTAAGCTTGCTTATCAATTTCTTTTTAACAATTTCATGAAGTCAATCTTTTTTTTACACTAAATTCAACTAAATATTAAGTTTTGTGAGTTGAAAGGATGAACCACCTTAATTGTTGGATTTTTATAGCAACTCTGAATTTGAATTGAACACTAGAAAAAATATATGACAAATTTTAGATATCAGCATCTCTCTTGTGCTTATTTAAATATAATATAGGGGGTATAATTATTTATAAAAATTTGTTGGATCGGTTTCAGCATTTTGAAAAAAGTTTCAGCTCTCGAGTACGAGTCTTCTTTGTAGTGAATACTTATGTTGTATATCTAACACCTGAGAATTTAGGTTAAGTCTTGATCTAATCACCAAAATATCGGGCATAAGTTCTATTATTGAGCTTCATATCTGGTTAACGAGCATGTCATCAAGTGTAATTAAATTAGTATCCATCATGGCGGATGACTTTATTTTTTTCAAAATATATTTTAGTTCAAAGTATTCTCTAATGAGATCATTTGATTGAAATCAAAATATTGCATGTGAAATTATTAGAAACAGAATTACCTAATTACTCCTTGGATGAATGTATTCACGTTCACAAAGAGTTGTTCAATAGTGAGGTGGTGTGACGTGATTTGTATGTAATTATGATGTCATGGTGGGTCATAATAATAATTTGGGGTCATCATAAGATGATGTCATATATATACAAACACACGTGGAAATGATGTCACTCATGCTATGTTTTTATGTAAATATGTGCCCTTTTAGACCTTTGCTTGATACTTCCAGCACCCGGGAAACTCATACTCCGCCTATGATCCCCATGATATCATATTTTTTAGAAGGAGATCTACTTAAGTTGAGGTGGATAATTTTTTGAGGCGTTTGTGAGATATTACAAGTTCTTAGTGATATTTGGCTAAAACTATTACGAGGCTTTTAGTAAAGTCTCTGAAGGGTTTGAAACTGTTCCAGGAGAGGAAGTTAGGAATTGGGAGCTAGAACATAGAATTGAATCCTAGGTGCTAGAACCTGAAACTATGCCTGAAGATTTAGAATGGCAATCATTTGGTAAATTTTTTGTTAAAATTGAAATACTACCACATTGAGGAGGTGTTATGTCATAAAATAAATAAGAGTGAAAGACATGTTAAGATCGGGCTAAAAAAAGTAATGTTAAGATCGTTTCATTTGCCAACATGTATCATTTCTCTAGCGAGCAAATTACAAAGGAGGTGCATCATATTTTATTTAATTTGAATATGAATGTTCATTCATGATACACACACCATTGATGCAAGAAAGTATAACATTTAATTTTAATTTAATTATCATACAAATTAATTTAATTAATTGAGAATTTAAAATAACATGTGACACATGATAAACGAACAGATCAGTAGAAGTAGAAGTGGAAATGCATCATTCAAAATAATACTTGTCTTGACTTTATATATAAGAAGAAAAATTAGCAAAAGAAGTATGAGGTAAGAGTATGTCACATAACATCATTAACTATCATTCACATTCATCTAATAAAAGTTGTGTAAGTCTATCTTCTTTCCATATTTACGTTAGATTTTCAAAACTAATTCTTAAACATGTGTTGGTCGACAGAGTTGTCCACGATCAATTTTGGAGAGCCACGAGCTTTCAGATGTGATTATGGAATTTCAAAAGGAGTGTGGGATAGATGACATGATACAATTTTTAACCTCAGTTGTTAAAAGCAACACATATGATAATAAGCATATGGACAACGAAAAAATTGAGATGGATCACTTGCTTCGTCTCCAATCTGGCCCTAAAGTTGTGATAGCAAGAACCACATGGAAGCCAAAATAAAGTAACAATCAGATTTTCTCTGTCATGAGTGACTAGAACTGTTACAATGATTTACTTTTCTCTACAGTTTGTATGCAACTGATGACTAATGGTATTATTAGATTATCCTAATTAATCATTTTAACATAGTCATGGTTTTGGTAAACCTTTGAGAGAATAATGTTTGGTTTCCTTCTTCGATCTGTTTGCTCCACTTTCCAGTAAAGATGTGGTGATACAATATATAGCACTACAACAATTCTATGACTGCAATAATTAGTTGCAGTTAATTAATTTGGGTCTTTCACACAACTGCATAAAAACATTGTTTTATTTTAAATTATGGGGTTAGACCTAATTAAAAACTATATCGACCTTTTATTTGAAAAAAATTCTTTTTTAGTAAAATAAAATAAATTAGATATATTTTACATATGCAAAACATTTAAATTAAATATATAAAGACATTCTACGATTGTTAGATGAACCCTCCATGATCTTCTAGTGGCGATCTTTGTGGTGTCTCTATCGATAATCTTTTATTAGTGATCTCCGTGGTGACTCTCTCGATGATTCCTATGTTTGAAGCTCAACTGTGGCTTGTCAACCCAGGGGGGTTTATGTAAACATATGGTTGCGGTTTTTAGTTGTAGTTATAGTTATAGTTCAGATTTGCAGTTTAATATTGCAACCAAATAATTTCAAAATTTCCGCCTAAACATACTTTAAACAACATTTAAAAAAATTATAATTAAAATGTCCAAAACTACAGCAGTTTGAACCACCGCAGTGAATGAAATGGGCCACGATTTGGGCTTTTAGGCAACAATTTTAAATCGTGGCAATTATTTTACATGTCCTATCATGGGATAAAGGTTTTTTTAGTACCCAAACTTTGACCGAATACTCAATTTAGTACCCTAAATCTTTATTGTGCCCAATTGAGTATCTACACTATTATTTCATACACAATCGAGTACTTGCACTATTATTTTATACCCAATATGATGCATGTCATTACCTCCCGTCAAAATGGCTATTAATTGGCTCTGACGTGTACTGTTTTGTGCCTCACTGTAAAAAATGATGTGCACGTGGATGAAATGGGCACATGCTGCTTGCCACGTGTTGAGTGACGTGTAAAAAAAATTGAAAGAGAGCCAAACGGTTCTCTCTCTTCTCTCTCACTCTCTCACGCACTTAGGTTTGGCGTCCTTTTTTTGTTTAGACAAGAAAAATCGAAGAATCGAAGAGAGAAAAATCAAACGACGAAGACAGAGACAGAAAGAAGAAAGAGATAGTTTAGGGCGCGAATCGTTGTTGAAGATTCTCGGTCTCATCCGTTTGTGGTCAGTTCAAGCTTTTGATGCTTAACAAGAAAAAAAATATTCCAGGTTAGTGATGATTTGTTTGTTTATGATAATAATTTATTGGGTTAAGGGTTGTTTAGTGTTTGAATCTCATATTTCAGTTTTGGGGTTATCGAAAGTAGGGTTTTTGGAATATTTTATTTAGGGTTAAGTAAAGTACGTTTGTTGACTGATTTTCCATTTGTGGCCCTATATTGTGAGTGGAATGTAGACTTCAAGTCAGATGTTGGGTATGAGGTTAAGGGAAAAGAGGGTAAGAAGTATGTGGTGAAATTAAATTCAATGAGCTGCACTTGTAGGAGGTGGGATTAAACTGGTATCCCATATGCACATGCTGTGAGTGCAATTCAGTATGAGGGAATGGAAGTTGGTCAGTTTTTATCTCCTTGCTATAGTAGAAATGCATATGTTACTTATTACTCTTTCCAATGTGAGCCGATACAAGGAGAGGAATTCTGGCCACTAGTCAACAAACCACAACTTCAACCACATGAGATAAGGAGTTTGCCTGGGAGGAAAAAAAAGAAAAGAATACTTGAAGAACATGAAAGGGCTAGAGGTTCAACCCAAAGCAAGACTAAGGAGAAGGCCGCAAGAAAAATATCATGTGGCTGGTGCAAAGACTCTTCATCACAATAAAAGAGGTTGTCCATACAGGGCTTACTACCTAGCTCTTGAAGCTAGACTAAGAAAGGTAATTGTATATTATGGCTTGTGTTTGCTTCCAATTTAATGAAGTTAATTAAAGTTTATTATATTTTTTTTTTTGTACACAGGAACATGCAAGGCTGATAACAATGCCAATGTTGAAGCTGGAGGTCCTGCAAATGTTGAATCTGAAGGTCTCACTAATGTTGAAGCTCAAGGTGCTGTTAATGTTGAACCTGAAGTTGCTGCAAATTACAACCAAACAGAACAAGTATATCAATGGATTATTTGATTCTGTGTTACACTGAAAAGAAACTTGGATAATTTGAGTGTGATAGGTTCTAATTAAAATTTGATTCTAATGTATCCAGGATGTTGAAGACTGCTTAGATGACATGCTTGTGTCACAAGCTCCAACACAGGACATGCCATCTAGTCAATAACCAATGGAAGAGCAACTTAGGATGGGTCATGAACCAGCATCTAAGAAATTAACTCCAGTCAGAGGACACACTAAGTCCAATCCTTCACCAAGGCCTTTTACTTTGCCAATGACTTTTGGAATTGGGCTTTATCAAAATGCCTCCACTGGATTAACTATTTTGAATGTAAGTGTGTCATTATTTTGTTCAATTGTAATTATTTGTTAATCATAAATGTACTAACAATGTGTTTCAATTATATACAACCTGGACATTTATCACAAAGGGTGTTATCAGCACTATCATGGAGTGCTAGAAGATAGAGGAACAATGCCAATAGAGGGAAGAGGAAGCTACCTCAACAAGATTTCTGATAACATAGGTGTAGATGGTTGTAATTGAAGCTGCTTATTTTTGAACTGATGATGTATTTGAATGGATTAACAACCTGGGATTGTTATTTTGAAACTGAAGTGCAATGTTGTTTTACACTTGTTTGTATGGAAGCAGGTATTGGGTCAACTTTTGGCTAGTACAGGGTGCATGTAGGTCATGCCATATAGGTTATGGATTTTGGTACTAAACTTGAACACTTTCTATTTATTCCTTGTATAGCAACTTTTGGCCAATTTGTATGGAAGTTTTCTTCAATTGGTTATGGAATTATCATGTTCAGATCTATTGCTTCAATTATTTATGGAATACATCATATATAGATATAATGTATTTAACAAAATACAGAGTACAGGTCAACTTGAACACTACAAGTCTGTTTTCTTGTATTACTGTCAAATACATTTAAGCTAAGCAACATTAACATACTAACTAGACTAAATCTCATCAAATGATAAAAAAAAAAATAAACAACTCAATAAACAACTTCCAACATAACTCAAAACTTGATTTCACAAATGCTAATTACACAAGTTGTTTGAACACTACATCGTTCCCTCCAAATTGTTTCACAACAAATGTGAACAATATTGCACAAAACACAATAAACCCACAATTACACATATGACAAGAACTCATATTCTTCCTAACACTAGCTAGTAGATGAGCTTGCACATTCCTTCATTGTGTTTGAAGAGCTTGCCTTTCGACACATGACTTCTACGAAGCTTAACCTCTCTCAATTCTTGCAAAAGAGCGCGTCTATCTTCATAAAACTCTTTTATTACATTCTTGTAATAGTCATGCTCATACAAATCATCATCATGCCAAACAAAGTATCCACAATCCCTGGATTTATCCTTATCCTAAAATCCATCAACACAATTATAAGTCACAAAACACAAATTGTTATGAACAATACAAACAGGGGAAAATATGAGGGTGAAATAAAATATTCACTAACAAATTAACAAATCTCACCAGGTAATATGGACATTGATAGAATCTACGCCTTGGGTTCTTTCTAGTCCATGACATCACCCGGACAACAAGTACGTGAGAGCAACAAAATCGTTTTTCCCCTTCATAATTCTGATTGCAACCGCACTCAATTACATGCCACACATCAGACATCACTACTACAACAAAAACCCTAAGCCTGAAATTAAATTTTCAGTACATATCTCAAAAAAATTTAAACCTTAAAAGCAGAACCCAATCACTAAGAACACCAAGAAAGAAAGGAAGAGGAAGACGAAGACTAAAATAGATTCAAGATGGAAATAAAAAATATACCTTCTTTCTCTGTTCGATGATGGCAGAAGAAAGAGAGTTGTAGGTCTGGTTTATGGAGAAAAGAGAGACAATAGTGAAGAGAGTGAAGAGAGTGAATCGCGTGAGAGGAGAGAGAAGTTATAATCTAAGTTATCTTTGATTAAAAAAAATTAATAAAATAGTACAATCAGCTCCATCTCATCAACTGCACGGGTCTCTCAATTCCACTCGCGTATGGAAATATTTCAGTAATTAGCAATCCCACAACACATGAATGTCGTCTTTGACCTCCACACCGCAAATACTACATCTCAGGCTCACAACTAAGCCTCTCCAAAAGCGAAGGAGCCCCGAATGGAGTCTACTATGGCAAGCAAACCAAACGAGAAAAAAAAACCCACTTATTATTACCTTTGAGTCTCCATAATTGGACTAACCTCTATTCACATCTTGATCAGAAGTTTCCAATAGTTGATAAGCGAATTTATCTTAATGACCATCCCTCGTGTCTTCTCTCTAAATTAATTCATCTTTCAAGTTAGAATTCTGGGAAAGAACATAACCATTAACCTGATTAGCAATATCCCTCGAAAGAACATTGTGGATTAAAGCAATATTCGAACTATTGCCCGTTAACCAAAACTCATGTACTTGCATCCCTATAAGGAAGTCCAAACTCATTTGTTCTGCCAACGAGTTCCCACCGGCCCAAACATCATGAAAGAAGTAAACCGCCTCCCAATTACCAATTTTCCAAAATAAGCCGAGATCTAGGAGAAATAAACATTTAGAGATGCCCCGCCACACTCTCAAAGATCCAGTCGGGCACAAAATGCCAAAAACAGCCCTTTCCAAAAAATATTTCTCCTTTAAACAGGTTGCCAGAGGGGAACCAACTCTATAGAAATACTCTAAACTGTTTTGGCGAGCATAGCTATGTTAATACTATCATCCCTTTGAATGCCTAATCCACCACATAATTTCGGTTGGGAGACCTTATCCAAGGCTAGGAGGAACAACTTCCGTGAATCTGACAACCCTCCCCCTACCCACACACAAATATGTTGTTGAAACAATCAAGTTTATCACAAACAACCATGGAAATCCACTGAGATTGCATAATATAATTGGTCACAGAAGGAGGTAACATACATGATCAGCGTGGTTTGCCCAACGATTGTTAAATGTTTATCATTCCATCTTTTAGGTCGTTTATTCACTTTATTGATAATGTGTTGAAAGTCAGCACCTCCAACCAGTTTACAACGTGCTGAAATTTGACGTATGCGCGATTACAAGAACTCAAGCAATTTGAGCTCACAGACCCAGTTGAATAGATTTTGAGCATTAAAACTTGGACTTACTTAGAACCACCTTCTGACCTGACATAGTACAGAAATCCTCTAAACAATTGTGCATTCCCCTAACTTACTCATTGGAAGCCTTCACGAAAAGGATGAGATCATCTACGAAGAACAAAAGGGACACACCAATACCATTGCGGATCATAGAAAACAACTCCCAGTTTCTTGCAGACACCCTAATCTTAAATAATTGACCCAACCGCTCCATGCACAACAAGAAAAGGTAAGACGAGAATGGATCACCCTAACACAGGCCGCATTGGGACTCGAACTTTTGCGAATGAAACCCATTCCACAAAACTAACATGAAAACCGAATGAACTGAGAGCATAAAAAGCATTATCCAACTTTCTAGTAGCCCAAAGTGTCGAAAAGTATACTCCAAAAAGTCCCAACGTACCTTATCGTATGTTTTTTGCAAATAAAGTTTGATGGAAACGAAACCCGATGTACTCTTTGACACTCCAATCTTATGAATCAACTTTTCAACGATTATCACATTATCCCAAGCAAGTATTCCTAGAAAAAAGCTTGCTTGGCTATGGCTTATAATGTTATCCAAGGAGCGAAGTCGATTAAACAGGACCTTATAGATGACCTTAAAAGGGACAGAACATAAGTTAATGTGGGCTAGAACTTGGGTAGCCCAACCGGGTAGTCAATTTTTGGGATCAACGCTAAAAGGGTTTCGTGACGTGGCTAACTTGAATGAACTTAGTAAGCCAATGATGCCACAAACTTTAGAACCGATGAAAGAACCCTACTTGAAATCTCTCTGGGCGTGGAGCCTTCCATGACTTCATGTCAAACTGAGTCTACTTAACCTCCAATCAATCCATGTCTCCCGTCAATATGACCCTCTTCTCCTCACCAAGACAAGGCCCATTCCAATCATCTTTCACTGTTTCCTCAGTGTCTAGGACACTATACACAGCGTTGAAAAAATTAACAGTCATATCTCGAAGGGCCCCATCATCCTCAAACAAGTAACCATCCTCGTTCTTAAGCATGCTAATTTTGTTTCGTCTTCGCATATTAATAGTAGTAAGGTTGAAATTTTTTGTGTTACGTTCCCCAAAAAGAATGTTGTCGTGTATGGACTTTTGAAATCAAAACAACTCCTCCTACTCCAAAAGAACCTGAAACTCCTTCTTAAGTTGACTCTCAAGTTGAAGAATGGAATCCGAGACACCAACATCCAACTCACATTGTAAACCATCCAACTGGAGGAGTGTAATTCCCGTTTACGATGAAAAATATTACCAAAGGTTCTCAAGTTCTATTGTTTTAGTCCTATACCAGATACCACATACATAGCCGGGCTGAAATTTTGCAGTTCACACTGGGTTAAAAACAATATGCAAATTCTCCAATCTCGAATGAGTCAACCATATTGCTTCAAAATGGAACGGTTTTTGGGTGCGGACTTGCAAATTCCCATCTAATGAAAAACAAAATCAAATAATGATCTGAGAACAATTGAGGAAGGTGACGTACAATCGCATTAGGATAATGCATTCCCCTGTAATCATTCCCCAAAAGTCTATATAGTCTGCACAAAATACGACTCAATTCTTGTTGCAAATTTGTCTAGGTAAAGGTCTAACCAGCGAATCCTAGGTTCAAAAAATTCCCCGCATCGATCCACCCCTTGAAAAAATTGCTTCTGATATGAGTCATTGGACGACCACCTCTCTAATCATCTTCTAAAAAAACCTCATCAAGATCACCCGCCACCACCCATGGACAAGAGACCCTACCAGCAATAACCAACAAAGATACCTAGAGTTGCCTGCAAGTTTCCCATTGGAGACTAGCATACAAACATGACAACAACTATGGTATACCCCCATCAACCGATACAGCCACATGAACCACTTGATAAGAAGCCTCTGGACCTCCCAACAACATCTAATTTGAACCAATTGCCAAAAATCAAATTCATAATAACAGAATTAGCTCTCGACCCACTGATACAAGTCTCAGACAACACAAGGAAATCAACAAGATGAGATTTCACTAGATTCCAAAGATAGGTGGTCTTTACTTTGGTCCTCATCCCCCTACAAGTCTAAAATAAGAAGATAATTTAAATTGTATTTTGGTCCCCACCGAAGGTAAAATATTCCTCTTACTCTGACTTCAACGCCAGATGATCCACTAAGCTCTAACCTGAACCGCTATCCAATAACGCATGCTGCTGGGGGATTAACAAATCCCCATTTTTTTTGTAAAATGCGAAGCCATCGAGTCTAAATTCATATCTGGGACAACATGTCTATCGTGCTTGTCAATAGTGAAACCACCTCTCCCCTAAAATATGCTACTCATGGTGCCACGAGACCTTGATCATCGTCCTTCACGACTACCTCTTCCAGCATTCACCACTCCACTACCTTCGTTATGTCCTAGCTCGCCTACCCTCGACATTTTCCTTTCCTAATTGTTACTGGGAACATAGACATTATTAGTGGAATGAATTTGGGCTTTACGATTAGTACTCACTAAGCATGGTCTTTTGGGATTCTACATGGTAGGCCCAATACCCCCACCAACTCAAGGACGAGTTGAAACATATAAATTTTCTTTCAAGGCAGCCATCACAGTAGCACGAAGTCACTGGCGCTTCACTTACCACTACAACATCAATTGAGCTATCCATATCGGTCACAAATGTGGTATCTTCCACGGTGGCCAACGCTGAGAAACATGACCTTGATCCCTGAGCACCATTCGGCCCTTCCGTCACTACCTTGCCTTTTTTATCGCGTAGCAAACAACGAGCACCCCTCATTGGCATGATCATCCCGTATTTGACCTTAGGCCTCCTCCATTGATTGTAACTGCGATCACACCACCACATATCTCTCGCCACTAGATTAGTACTAGCCACAAGATATCCCTACTCCAGAGCGATTGGAGGGGCATATTGAGGGACGATCAATTCTTGACCATGAAAAGCTACCAGTGGCGTTGGGTTTTGAACATTAACTTTCTCCCTTCTAGCATGACCATACTTTTTATCTCTGTGACCCGTACACAACATGCAAAATAGATCAAATTCAACATCTTATATGCAACAGGCTGCCAGTACTCGTCCCACCTGACACGAGGAACCAGAAATTTGCTTAAGTCTACTTCTACACAGACCTTGACAATGTATCTTTGGCTAGCCATCTTCCTACACACGTCAACCTTAATCGGAAGACCAACAACTTTGGTAGCGTCTAACAACATATCCTCATTGTAAAAATGAATCGACAGACCTGGGAATTGAATCTAAACTAGTATCTTAAGGATGTTATCAATATTTGATCTAAATTTTAGCATCCATGGACGAACTATAAGGTAGTACCCGAAAATCATCCATGGACCTTCTTCCATCACATGTTTATAGTCCTGGAATATTTGGAACCAAAAAATGTAATACTTGTGCCCCATTAGGATAAGTTTGCATTCCCCAAAAGGGTTCCAAAGTAGATTTGTGAGGTAAAACATAGCCTTCCAGCCCAGATTACATAATATGAGCTTGATGACCAGGCAGTATTTCCACTGGAAACTCAATTACTCTTGGCACCGAACCAGAACTCTCGACATCGGTTCATTGTCCTTCAAATAATGTTCTAACGGGTATTCCTCAAGAAATATCTCCTTATACTATCGATAGTTTTTCTCATTCTCGCGCTCAAACAAGAGCACTTAATCCTTGAAAGACACCGTTAGATGATCATCCGAATGGAGAGGGATATCAACATCCTCCTCCTGTTCCCCAGCGATTTCAGTGTCAGGGATCTCTTCCTCTCCTTCTCCTCCATGGTGGTATCTTCTGGCGCCGACTGCTTCACTTTCTTGGTTGATCGATGCAGAAGATCATCCTTCTCCATAGAGGGTACGCCTTCACCAGCTGCCGTATTCGCTAAGGTCGCAGCTGCAGTAATTTCCACAGTATGAACGTGCTTTAGCCATCGGTAACTACTTTTCATTTTATTAATTAGTTTAACATAAGACAAAAGTTCATTAATGTGATATGCTCACCACAAAACTGGAAAAATAATTCTTTGAGAGAAAATGCGTAGTATGTTGAATGGGTATATTCCTTAAATTAGTGAAAATTTGGTGAATTTATCCAATAATTCGACTACCTCCATTTCAAATTGGAAAAAAAATTCATTTTAGTCTCTGGCCTATCCAAAACGTTTCAATTTAGTTCTTAAACTACCAAGTGATAAGCAATAGTCTGAAGTTCATCCAAATATTCAGGTTTAGTCCAAAGTGGTCAAGAAAGTGGTTGATGGAAGGACACTCCGTTAAATAGGAAGACGAATTCCATTAAATGCGTTGATGTTGATTTAATTACTTTTATTTTTTATATATTTTTTCCTTTGTGACAATGATGTGTAAGCGTACGTGACATTTACAAAAATAAAATTAAAAACATTTTTTAAGTGACATGTGTCATTGATGATTGGATAATATATCATCATTTTATTATATAATAACGTAACTTTACATTTTCACCCTCAAACTTTTTAAAATTTTCAACTTAATTAGTCCTCTTCTCACTTTACCCTTTTCTCATCATCGAAGCTCGCCCATTCCCATCGTCCCCGCTCTGTTCATGGCCAACATCAGAGCTTGAAGACGGAGGCCCAAATCTGGTCGGAGGAGGAGGAGCACACCGGACTGATCGATGGTGTCGTCGGAGCACGTCGGACTGAACGATGTTGTTGGAGAAAAACGTCGGACTGATAGGTGGTGTCGAAGGAGCACGCCGAGAAGCTACGTTTCACGAAGAAAAATGGTTAAATAGGGACATAGAGAGGCAAAAACCAATAAAGGACGATCGAAGTAATTATTATCACCGTTGATAAGACGTATTAACTAACCAAACTAATGCACATAGTGATGAGTAGTTCACATGAGAGAGCATGAGTTGGGGTTGTCGTCGCTGAACATGGTGATGTAGCGGTCGTCCACCGTGGACTCCGTTATCTTGGCGGTGTCGGGGACTTTCCGGACATGATTCGCGGGAGCCTTTTTGTCATAAGCCTGAGAAACATAAGGATTAGCCACCATGGTGTAAGGCACATAAGGCCACAACTCCACTTTCTTCTTTGTTGACTGAGCTGCCTTCAACACCTTCTTCGGCTCCACGTACCCGCTCACCGTCGCCTTCTGCTGTTTCAAATCTATGTCCACCGATTTCGCTCCTGCATATATACATACATATGTACATAAGCTACAACAAAACACTTCCACATGACTAGCTATCTCCGTTCGTTTCGAATGTAGAACGCCAACTAGCCAAAAGTGGAAATTTTCGTTCCACGACAATTTTACGTTACGAACTGAGCATTCCAAAGAAACATACTCTGACGTCCCAAACACTAAAATCTAATATTTAATGTTCCATACGTTGTGTTACACATGCCGAAGTTTTCACGAATCATATAACTTGGAGCACTTAAATTATTACCAAAAATTCACTACTTGATTAGCAATCTCCGGTCTGAAAAGTTTCGCTCCAGAACGTTGTTGACGAACCGAGAAGTTTTTGTTCCCAATCTCGTCGCAAGATTAACAAATTTCAAATAATTATGATATTATCCCACGTTATGAATTGAGTGTGCCAAAATAACCTACTTCAAACGTTCCAAACACCAAAATCAAACATTTTAGATATTTCATTCCTGTTCCACGAACCGAAATAAAAAACAGTCAACAAAGAAGGATCAAGCGACAGCCCGTCGCAAATAAAAACGGATATGGCGCCGTTTTCATTTCAGCGCGAAATATCAGCGACGGGAAATTCCGTCATTGTTGACCGTCCTCTAAGCTAGCAACGGAACGTTCCATCTAAGTTAACTTAGATACAATTACATCAATGTTCATCATGATCAATTGGGAAATATATGCAGCTAGAGTGAAGAGGTGTTGAATTTATTACCTTTGACTGAAGAGAGCACAGTCTTGACCTTACGAGCACATCCCTCACAGTCCATCCTGATCTTGAGCGATACTGTCGCTGTTTGCTTCTTTTTCTTCTTCTTGGCGCTTCTTAGCAAATCAGAGAGGTACTCTATGGTTCCTTCAACTCCCATTTCTTTAGTTTTAGTTGTTTTGGTCACTTCAACACATACAAGCAACTACCCTCGCTGTGTTTATATATGGTGGAGAGAAGACTTCACTTACATACACTTGAAGAGAGGAGAAGAGGAGACACTAAAATAAGGCTATTAATTATAGAGATGGTCTTTAATTAACACCACCCTTTCCTTATATAAGCTTATCAAGATCTTGATCATGTTAAAGATGTCATAGAATCATCTCAACCGGAATTCTCGTTTATATTTTAATACTCTATTAGTCTCAGATAAGTGTTAGCTATTCATTTTTGAGAAAAGTTTAAAGAGAAACTTGACATATTTAATTTTTTATTCTCATACACATATATGTTTGTATAGTACTCTATGGATGCTAACTTAATATAATACCATATCAAAGCTGGTTTGGTCAAATGGTTAAGCGTTTCAGATTCTCTTTGAGGTCTCAAATTCGAGTCTCCCTACCAACAGTATGGGATGGAATTATAGGTTAATAGTGGAAAGCTACCTCCATTCGTGTAGCTCAAATGATATAAAATAAAAACTTAATACGATAACATTGACAAATAATGTATGACTAACTTATTAAAAAATTTAAGACGGAATAAGTATTATATTCCAACATGCCAAATCATTTGCAAGCCAATTATGAGTTTGTAAGTGGACAAATGAGAAATAGAATGATCGAGCATGGCCGTTTTTATTTTAATTTTTGCAAGTGCACCTTACCCGAGGATAGAGAACTCTTTCATATTTTCAACCTTGCAAGTGGGTCGAAAGGAGAAAAGAGAGAGTTGGGCCCATTTTCGATATATATTTACGGGTGGACCGAAGAGAGATAAGATGATCGAGCCCGATCTGTTTTTATTTTGATTTTGCAGGTGCACTGATACGAGAAGATAGAGAACTCCTTCATATTTTTACTTTGCAAGTGGGCTAAAGGACAAAAAAGAAAGTCTGACCCATTTCTTGTATATTTAAACAGGTGGGCAGAAGAGAAATAGAATAATCGACCCCGACCAGTTTTTATTTTAATTTTGCAGGTGCACTGATACGAGAAGATAAAGAGCTCATTCATAATTTTAACCTTACAAGTACACTCAATCCATGTGAGAGGTCGTGGGTTCAAATTCCATTGTGTCGGGTGGGGGGGAGTGGGGGTTAAAGGGAAGAGTTAATTCCTATTGTGTAGCTCAACTAGTTAGAGTTTTAAAAAAAATGTACACTCAATGAAGGAAAGAGAGTTAACCCATTATTTTTACGATTAAACTGAAAAAAGATAGTAAAAAGACTATTACCACTAGAAGAGACATCCAGAAAGTCCATAGAAAGAAGTGAAATAGCTCATTGAAAAGTAATACTCCTTCCGACTCAAAATGATTGTTTTGTTTCCATTTTTTTTTGTAAAAATTAAGAATTATAATATAATTTAGTGTGTTTTCAATATAGCTTTCACTTTTTCACCTACACCTTATGTGCAAATCTGCTCATATGCAAAAGTGATAAGGATAATATGAGAAAAATAATAATTTAATAACTTAAAAATAGAAACAAAACACTCATTTTGGGACAAATTTTTTTAACAAACAAACATTCATTTTGGGACGAATGGAGTAATAAAAATAGATCATCGACTCATTGGTCAAGTGGTTTAAAACTTAGATTTCATACATAAGTTCTCGTATTCGAGTCTACTAAAAACAAATGATATATATTTGTACTATGTGTGAGTTACTTGATAAAAACTTTTAAAACAATGCAATTTTGAAAACCGAAGGTGATAAATCCAAACAATGAAACACTAAATCCACACCTTTTTGCCACTTTTGACGAAATTACCCTTATTTCTCTCTCATCTCACTCTCTCACTCACTCACTCACTCACTCACATCAGACACCATGATAGCAACGCTCCGACGAGCTCCACCGGCGAGCGACGGTGAAGCTGTGGTGCCTTTTGTTTTCAACTGCGGGGACGTTGTTCTCGACCGAAAAT